>JASEVX010000010.1:10179352-10180928 GCA_031761405.1 Serripes groenlandicus
CGGTTCAAATATGCCTGTAGCAGACAGACGAATTTGACATCATTTTGGCAATTATTTTTATTTTGCTACAAAATGATGTAAATTGTCGAAACTAGAACTATCACTGAAGATGATAAATACCCCCTAAACAGCACATGACCTACACCATAACTTAATTAGTAAAAGGGCCATAACTCTGTAAAATAACATGCAATTGTAACTTTTTTTAGATATGCACATCTCCTCTTGGTATAGAAGCTTCATGTAATTTTATTGAATAACACCCAGTGGTTTGTAAAAATAGGCCGAACAAAATATAGCTTCCGACCGACAGACAGACAGACAGACAGACAGACTGCCCACAACAGTGACTCCTATATACACCCTCTTCTTCGAAGGTGGTATACTGAGTGGAAAGCATTTCGGCAAAAGGTGAAACACTCATATTACGTGATGTCTACTTTTGCTACAATGACTTCAAACGTCCTGTGTTAATTTGATAATCTTCTTTGGCTTAACACAACATTATTTCGTATGCACCTGATCATTGGAAAAAGCACAAGCAGGCATTTTCTGAACAGTGTAGGTTCAAATCAGCCGATACATTTGCTATGCCTTTTCCGAATCGACGCAGTTTACGGAAACTGCTAAAACAAATTGTGTTATATGTTATCAGACTGTGCAGATACAACGGCTGATCTAGATTTCCACTGTTCACAAAAGTCACTTAGTACCTTTTTTCCCATAGACAGGTTTTAATGTTATGCATCATTAACAAGATAAGTCAATTCAATTACGTTAGCTGTATTGATTTGATTACAGATTATTTCTAATTAAAGAACATGCTTGTACTTTTACTGGCGGCATTCCTTTATTTTAAGAAAATACTGGCGGTATTCCTTTGCTTTTAAGAACATATAAAACAATTCCAGCCAAGCGTCTTTGATCACGATTCACATTGAATTAAATGAGCATGTGCACATTTTCCTCATTTCCTAATACATATTTTTGATATGTCGCTTTGTATTATACTACGAGTCGCGTGGAAAAATTGATATCTCGCGAGACCGACAGCCATAAATCTCCTAATTCTTAACATAATCTACACAAGTTGACATGTGAAGTTGACATAATCTACACAAGTTGACATAATCGTCTAACATGCTTATGCAAGTGATTTGTGAACAATGTAGATCTTATTCAGGACTATGCGGATGTACAGGCTGATCTGGATATATTCCTACACAAATGCCAACTAGTTTCTTTTTCCGGTTCAGTGTTTCAGAATTACTAGATATTCGACATTGTCCTTTCTTTGCATGTTGATTGGCGCCACTTCGACATTTTTCTTCCCATTCCTTTCAAGGGGTAACCAATACTACTGGTCCATATAGCCTGACGCGTCATCGTCTTCCACCAATGGGCTAAGTCTATGTGGAAAAGCAGCCAGTTGCTTGGGAAGATTGTTGTTTGGAGTACTGGTGTGAGAAAACCAGGAAATGCATGAGTAGGTGAACTGGCCGCCGTGATATAACTGAGAAATTGTTAAAAACGGCGTTAAACCACAATCAATCAATCAACCATATAGCCTGACACC
>JASEVX010000010.1:10181128-10239310 GCA_031761405.1 Serripes groenlandicus
ATGTCAAACCGGATGTCACAAATTCAAATCTTATTTTCTATTGCAGTATGGGTATTGTAAAGAGCCGAAAGGAAAACAGCATAAATGGTAGGAAAGGATAAATCGACCCGTCAAAAATTTATTTCCGTAAAATTATGGAATGTTTTCATTGGAAGTACTTCATGAAGAGCAAGTAGATTGTGTATTGTACCTGTCATCATGTTTTCATAGATTTAATATATTGGCCATATATATAAAGTGGAAAGGGTAGTCGCCAGGTGGCATCAGAAAATGACTAAAATTAACATTTTTTCCCGATTATATCATTTACACATTTGCTTCTTCACCATCATGCAGATGATCGATCAAGGTCATCTTGGCCCACATGTTTAAACCGCGCCCATTATAAATTGATTTCTTAATCTTCTGAAAGTCTTTAATTTATTATGGTTTTTTTCGTAAAAAGAGACGACAGCAATACGCACTTTGACGCAAATGCAGCAGACGACTTTTGGCAACATTCTGGTAAAAGAAGTTTATCACAAAGAGCAGCACTTTCTTTATCCACAACGTTTTCCGCTCTTTTCAATTCTTTTACTTTCACGTTTTATACATTTTCCATTATACTTTTGCCTAAAACGTCTTGGAAGTCGTCTGCTGCAGGTTTGTTGTATGTGGGAAAAGGTTAAGCAAAGGTATTACCTGACTGTATTAACCTGGTCCTGATCTGTGTGCTAATATACATGTTCTGTTTTGGTGCACACGTATTTTCATTGGATATAGCCCTTTCCCACCGCCTTTAGACGCATCTGCAGCAGACGACTTTTGAAAACATATGTGGAATAAGGAGAAATTGCTTATGGTGAGCCGTTTCCCCTTTTGCCACAATGTTTTCAACTGTTTTCGGTTAATGTTCTTTCATATTTGAGAGGTTTTCCATATTTTGACCCAGATGTTTTACAACGTTGTCTTCTGCAGTTTTGTTGTATGCGGTTAAGGATTAACTCTTTCCCTCATACGACAATTCCGCAGCAGACGACTTTGAACTTATTTTGTCAAAACATAGAAAATCTCCATAATTGAATGGATAACCTATGACAAAAAGTGGAAAACATTGTGGCAAAAGGAGAAATTGCACGTTTGTGCAATTTCTTCTTTTGTCACTATGTTTTCAAAAAGCCGTCTGCTGCAGAGGCGTCATAAAGCGTCTATATGAGGGAAAGGGTTAACAGAGTGTGTCGTGGATAAATAATCATTTTGTGTTTTCATAAACAAATAATACATATGTCGAAAAGCATGTACATCGTAATAATATATCAGCCGTTCCACGAGAAAATCAACAGTATGGACTCTGCGTAATGTATCGATCCGGATCAGCCTGCACAGTCCGCACAGGCTAATCCGGGCCGACATATTCCGTCTCAGGGGTATATAGGTATAGAGTAATGATTCCTGAAACAGAAAATCCGCAGAATGCGTAACTGTCTGGGTTAGCCTGTGCGTCATGCTTAGGCTGATCCGGGTCGACACTGTTGGTTTTCTCGCGGGACGGCTTATATATCGTTGCACAAAGGTCGCGATCGGGTCAACATCTTCATGTAATACATAACGTTGCATCCATATTCACGTCTACCAATGTTGTCAATATCAATTAGGGGAATAGGTTTATCAAATTCCCGTTTCTATTAGTGTTAGACGCTCAGATACGCGATTCGCATGTTAATAAGGAACTCTACGGTAAACAAATGACAACATAATGCTTTGGACAGATAGAGAAGAGGGTTCCAAATGATGCAGAGCATTTACCTTTGTCTTCGCTGTCTTGTATTTAATCCTTATCTAGTGTGGTTCCCGACTTCCTATGATAGTACATAGTAATAAGGGGAAGGAACTCCAGACTAATCCTTATCCCGCTACACTCGAATTCAAATAACCGTTTGAGGCGCTTTAGGGAAACCAACCTTAACGGTATTATTTAATCTATAAGGAAAAAGTAAAAGGTCGAAACATTATACAACTCTGAAAAGGTTCTATGTGCACAGAAATGATGAACTCTATGCTCCAAGTATTATTATTTGTTTAGTATTGTTTAGTAGTAGTAGTAGTAGTAGTAGTAGTAGTAGTAGTAGTAGTAGTAGTAGTAGTTGTAGTAGTAGTAGTAGTAGTAGTAGTAGTAGTAGTAGTAGAAGTAATAGTAGTAGTAGTAGTAGTAGTAGTAGTAGTAGTAGTAGTAGTAGTAGTAGTAGTAGTAGTAGTTCCAAGTTCAATTTTGTTTTAAAACATCGTGGATAAAAGAAAACTGTTTGCAAATATATGTTAAATAACATTAATACAGATGAACAATTGCATGGGTTGAAGCATTTGCAGTAGTCAAACAGCCCTGAAGCGGGGATTCACCCGAAACAAGCAATTTTCCCTCTCCATAGGTTGTCTTCGATTCAATTAAACAGTTCTACTACCAATTTAGCAGACGACTGATTTACATATCAAGTTCACATATAACATAGAGAATAATTTACAATTTACAAAACAATGATAATAAGCAATGGAATTTTCATGTAATTTAGATTTGGTGAATTTCAAGAATATCACAAACTAAATGCTTAACTTAATTCTTGTAGCATATACCTTCGTAGTTCAACTGCTTTTACCAGGTATTTTGAAATTGTGTAAACAGTTTCTCTTGCATTACAATTTAAAATAGAATGAAAAAGGTTAAGATTTTTGTTCCTGAGCCATAATTTGTCAAAATACTTTAATCGTAATAATTCATAGCTATTACATTCGAAGAAAAAATAATATTCGTCTTCGATGGCGTAAAGATTATGTTGTATATGTTTGGGGATGTCTTGGTTTTCCGTGAACCATAACGAGCTGTGGCCATAGCTCTTTAAGCTCAGTGATGACCTGGGCGGTGAATTCGGACCCATTGTCGCTCTGCAGGATTGCAGGAGCACCACATAGAAGGAAGATGTCTAGTAGTTGATAGGCGACTCCTGCGGCTCTTTTCGATGTTAGTGGTCGTAGAATCACAAATTTCGTAAGATGACACTGGTACACCATAATCCAATTTACATTGTCCTTGAGGTAGAGACTGCATGTCGATGAGGTCAACCTGTGCTCGGGAGTTAAACTCACTGGATAGGATAGGTTTAACAACGACGCCTTTGGTCATCGGACGTGTTCTCTTCTCTTGACAGACGAGACAGTATGACTTGAACAATTCGAGGGAGTCTTTCGTTATGTTGGCATACTTTTCTTTGGGGTGTTTCATCATTCTGTCACGGCCACCATGTCCAGTATATATGTGAGCCTTCTAGATTATATCGAAGGTATCTTCTTTGGTAGCATAATAAACCGGACGATCTTCTGGTGATTGTCTTTTCTTGATCATCTGTTCAAAATCGCCGCTCTGTAGTAGTTCATATTTAGACAGTAGGTAGTACTGGTGTCTCGATTTCTTCGTTTGAAGGTCAGCTGCTAACCTCAGGTCGGTGATTGTCTGATAGTAAACGTTTCTTGGAAGAATATGTTTCTCACACTGTGAATACTACTCAAACAAAGCTTCTCTGAATTTATGTTCAACTGTTGTCTGATCCATGCTGTATGACTTAAGATTTCAAAATGTAATGAACATACAGAAGCAAGTGATTTTATAATAATAATGAGTAATTATATTGCTAAAAACAAACAGTACGATTATAGCAATAATTAAAGAATAGTTAAACACATTCTTTTAAAAGAATGAATATTGATGACCGAGCAATTAAAGAACACAATGAAAGTTTGTTTTACTTCGGCTAAGTTCAAAGCAATGGAAAAGAAGGTATTTACAATAATGTTTTTGTTTTTGTGAACCAATTATGATAATCCAATTAAAAATGATGATTGGTCTATTTTATACTTATCTCTTTAAGTACACAATTAGTGAAAGTTTGCATCACTTAAACTATGATCAAAGCAATCATTGTAGGTAATTATAGTGAGCCCCTATCCAGTTAGCTTGCATTTATTAAGATTAATTACATATGACAAAGTCATTTCACGACAAGGCTAAAGATTTTATCCATTTCATGAAATGGCTGATTCCACAGATTAACTGTAATATATGTCATCATATGTGAAACAAAATTTACAAGGTGCAAAAAAAGAATTATTTATAACATTTATTATTGAGTATGAATATAATAAAGATATACATGCTTTTATATTCATTTTATCAAACAAACTATACTTTTCATGATATAAAACATCTTATACACAGATTGGCTGAAATTGCACCAGCCAATCTGTGTAACATTGGCATTGAAATTTCAGCCATTTCATGAAAAGCCTGAAATATTTAGCTATTTCATGAAATGACTGAGTGAATTGGTCATTTCACGAAAAGGCTATTTTTTTTAGCCATTTCATGAAATGTCTGATTTCACAGATTGACTGTAACATATATACAAAGTTGGCAATACCCATGGCAATACCCATGTTCTCTGTCCACAGAGAACATGGGTATTGCCAACTTTGTATATATGTTACAGTCAATCTGTAAAATCAGACATTTCATGAAATGGCTAAAAAAATAGCCTTTTCGTGAAATGACCAATTCACTCAGTCATTTCACGAAAAGGCTATTTTTTTAGCCATTTCATGAAATGTCTGATTTCACAGATTGACTGTAACATATATACAAAGTTGGCAATACCCATGTTCTCTGTCTACCGATACATGTTTGCCATTTTCTATCATCAGGTCATGTGACGTACATCTAAAGTTAGACAAAAAATTTTTTTAATGAATAAGATAGATCTGTATTGAGATAAAACTCAGGCGTTAATAATGCCTTGAAATACTTATAATGGATTGCTTTAGGCGACTCATCAATATAAGCATGCCATCTTTGGGTATAACAATCCTTAATCCTCAGTGAAAAAAGCTTTAAAAACGTATTCACATTACGAACGTCATGTAACACCCACACGTATCCGAACCCATGCGTAAACAGTATATCCTTTATATAAGTAGCCCCGGTGCGTTTACCCGATTCATCTAATTGCAGCATCAAAAAGTAACATTGTTTCGGGTATCTAGTGTTATTCATACGAATGATGTTTTAGCCAAAAATTTATTACAATTAGTCATATATTTAGTACATAGTGGTAATCTTCCACATTTTCCCAAAGCCAGAAAATCGCATGTATTGTATGAAAGGTAACAGAGTTTTTTACAAAACTGTATTTGAACTTTTTCAATCTTCTCAACATACTGAAAGCCCCAAATATGTGACCCGTAGCACAATATAGGCGTAACAGTAGCATTAAATATTTTAAACATGTCTTTTACCTCAATGAATCCATCATTTTTGCGTAAACTTAAAATATAATTAATTGCCTTTTTAGCTTGTTACGATAACATATGATGCGTTTTTGACCATGATAATATACTTGTAAAATAAACCCCTAGATATTTAGATATTTATAAAATGAGACAATATCGATAGTATTTCCACTATAAAACATTTTTCTGTTTGCTTGACAATGCCCCCATTTCTGAATACTATGATTTTAGTTTTTTGCATGTTTACATCCAGACCGACACTGTTACTGAATTGCTCTATTCTATGTATTTGCCTTTGTAATTGCATTACAGTATCTGCAAAACTGGACACATCGTCAGCAAACAATAAAACGCTCAACTCATTGATATCACTTGAAACGAAAATACAATGTTCACTTTTAATGATGAGGTAGTTGACTAAGTCATTTACAAATAGAGAGAACATTTTTGGACTTCCCATGCAGCCTTGTCTGGTTCCGATTGTACAATTGAATTACTGCGTCAAATTGTCACCAATTTTAACACATGACTTCAATTTGTTATACATTGATTAATGGACTTCTAAGAATTTGCCATTTATACCATTGCGCTGCAGAACTTCTCACAATACTATCGAATGCCTTAAAAAAGTCAATAAAAAGGCATTAAAATCTACCACGTTTTTTATATAAATATTGTTGTACCAAAGACATTAAAACAAATATATTGTCCATTTTAGAATAATTATTGCGAAAGCCTGCTGGCGATTCGTCAATAATGTTAAAATAGTCATACCACTTAGATAGTCTACTAGTCATAATGTGTACGAAAATCTAACATATAGAGTCAATCAAAGAAATTACTCGATAGTTGTTGGGATCCGTTATAAGCCCCTGTTTATGCAGTGGAGTTATAATACTGTAAATCCATTCGTCAGGAAAGCAGCCGCTGTCGAAAATGTCATTGAAAAAGCTTTTGAAAGTGTATTTGTAAATTTCTAAACAAATTCCATCAGGGCCAGGAGTTTTATTCATATTCAATGACATTACAGTTCTGATAATTTCATTTTGGGTAATTGGTATGTTTAGTTCCTCACAATTGAAAGTATACCTAATATCTTCTAAAAACGAAGAGTCTAAGGATTGTGTGGAGTGGATACATCTAGATTTAGTATGTGAATACAAATCTACATGTGCAATTGAATTTGAATTTGATGCAGAAACATTATACATTTTAAGAAGAGACCAGAACTTCTTTGCATCATTACAACAATTAATAAGTTCATCTTCTTCTTTTTCCTAATAAAACCTTTTTCTTTTATGCTTACCCATGAATTATAGAAATTTATCAGTGAATAATAATCCTATAATCTCACCGGTGATATTATGACTTTTGCAGTGAGATCAGAGACACATGTTTATATGTCTCTGGTGAGATAAAGACTTTTCAATTGACGGAACTACTTTTTTCTCCTTGTTGTTGACAGAATTTATGAAAAGAAATGAGTTTCAAAACGAATAACAATTAACTTAACGATGCAATAAAGATGATCTGTGCATCTAAATCTGTGATAACACCTTGAATAGGCCCATTAGGCCTACATTTAATGACGTGAAACATAACAAATCACTGTTTATATTAAAATGATAGTTGCAGTAATTTTAAAATATTATTGTGTCACTGGGTATTAGAATGATTATCTGACCCCAAGGAAAGTCAGAGCTAAAAGAGTTACACATAATGCAAGGGAAACAACATATGATTGATTTTAGAGAAGCCATATTCTTATTATATAGGAATAATGTACGTCGCCTGTTTTCATCTTCAATAAAGATCTAGCCATCTTGTAAGAACACAACTTTCACAAGATGTCGATCGAGTCGAGCCGTTTTGACTTGTATTTTCTCTTCGCCGATAAGCGATATAAAACATAATTTCCTTTGCAAATGGCATCCATCTAATAAATCTCCGCAATATATTGACAAAAGAAATAATTAAAATCCTTTACATTTAAAAGATATGGTTAAAATACACAGTTGAATCTTTTTAGCGAGACCTTCCAAACAATTTTTCAAAGGGCGGATGAATTTCATTCGCGCAAATAACCGAAGAAAGAGTTCCGTTAATATGGATCGTAAGCTATAGTTTGTCACTGCAAATAATTCTTTTAAAAAAGTAACATGAGTTTTCATCAATATTACCGTTAAATATTATATCAACCGCATTGCGCCAACTTTCTTGAAATTCGACTGGAGCTACCTACGAGGAAGCCGAGCCCCGGTAGCTCAGTCGGTAGCGACGCGGGCTGTCAATCCAGGGGTTGTGAGTTCGAATCCCGGCTCGGCCAACTTTCTTTCTGACGATTGACAAAAGTCATTGTGACAAAAGTCATTCGTCTTCCACCAATGGGCTAAGTCTATGTGGAAAAGCAGCCAGTTGCTTGGGAAGATTGTTGTGTGGAGTACTGGTGTGAGAAAACCAGGAAATGCATGAGTAGGTGAACTGGTGGCCGTGATATAACTGAGAAATTGTTAAAAACGGCGTTAAACCCCAATCAATCAATCAATCAATCAATCAACCTACGAGGAATGAATTACGACTGGGGCTCCATACGGGGGAATTTATTACTAAGTCAGCATAAGTAAGTAATGTGACTTTTAACACCTCAGCATTTTCAGAAAACTCATTTAAAGCATAACAGAAATAGGATAATTGTTTGTTTAAGTGTATTATCGAAATTTCTTTCATCTCGTGAAAAGCAAAGGGTTACATCGCCTTTGCTTTTCACTCGATGAAAGAAATTTCGATAATACACTGAAACTACCAATTATCCTATATTTTATATTTACATAATGACTTAAACCTATTATGTGTCTTATAAGTTACCAAGTCACATGTATAGCCTGTTACTCTGAATACACTCAGCGCTTTGATTTTCTTGCGCTTTGCCGTCATGCATTAATCGAGATGTTTATTTTTAAACCTTCTGTTGATGCTGCACATTTTATCAGCAGAGGATTTGTATATATTTATAAAGTCCTACAAGTGAGGCAAAACAGGAGATTCCGTGTCAGACAGATTAGACATGAAACTATTAAGCAGCTGAGAAAACTTAGTGTAAAAGTCATCAATATAATCAGGTTTCCATTTGTATCGTTTCCATGGAGTGATATAGGTATCAGAATCTGTATCAGAAGTAGTAGTAGTAGTAGAAGTAGTAGTTGTAGCAATAGTAATAGTAGTAATAGTAATAGTAGTAGAAGTAGTAGTAGTAGTAATAGTAGTAGTAGTAGTAGTAGTAGTAGTTGTAGCAATAGTAATAGTAGTAGTTGTATCAATAGTAGTAATCGTAGTAGTAGAAGAAGTAGTAGTAGTAGTTGTAGTAGTATTTATTGTAAAGAAATATTTGTAGTAGTAGAAGTAGTAGTAGTAGTAGTAGTCGTAGTAGTAGAAGTAGTAGTAGTAAAAGTTGTTGTAGTAGAAGCAGTAGTAGATGTAGTAGTAGTAATAGTAGTAGTAGTATTAGTAGTAGTAGTAGTAGTCAAAGTAGTAGTAGTAGAAGCAGAAGTAGATGTAGTAGTAGTAGTAGTAGTAATAGTTGTAGTAGTAGTAGTAGTAGTAGTAGTAGTAGTAGTAGTAGTAGTAGTAGTAGTAGTAGAAGTAAAAGTATTAGTAGTAGAAGCAGTAGTTGATGTAGTAGAAGTAGTTGTAGTAGTAGTAGTAGTAGTATTAGTAGTAGTAGTGGTAGTAGTATTAGTAGTAGTAGTGGTAGTTGCTTTAGTAGTAGCAGTAGAAGTAGTAGTAGTAGTAGTAGTAGTAGTAGTAGTAGTAGTAGTAGTAGTAGTAGTAGTAGTGGTGGTAGTTGTATTAGTAGTAGAAGTGGTAGTGGAAGTAGTAGTTGTAGTAGTACTAGATAAGGATGGAAGCTACTGCTTCGTTCGAACCCTGGTTTTCCTCTCTAGTGGCGGACGTTCTAACCACCTCTCTACGGGGACGAGAAGTAATAGTGATTGTAAAAGTGGTGGCAGTTTCATCATCATCATCATCATCAATTCATCAGGTATTATACTATCAACATTTTAAAAATGAAGCCATGATGGATTTTACAAAAATAACAAACGTGGTTTTACTCCATTTTCCGTTTCT
Source organism: Serripes groenlandicus (assembly GCA_031761405.1). Lineage (NCBI taxonomy): Eukaryota > Metazoa > Mollusca > Bivalvia > Cardiida > Cardiidae > Serripes > Serripes groenlandicus. Next base: position 10,190,564 of record JASEVX010000010.1, read on the forward strand.
TTCGTTTATAAATATTATGACAGAATTAAAATATATCCTTTAAAGTATGCTTCTCAAATAGGAAACCCCCGTCACACTTCAAACCACCCTTCACAGGGGAGAGGTTTTGAAATAAATCGCAAAATCGATCTAATTACGAACTTGTTAATACGATGTTGATCATAACCTTACTGCAATGCCGTTTTGAGGAACATTTGAACACGGAAGACTCTGATCTGACTGAAAGGAGGAGCAGGTTGATCTGGAACGTCACTGATCGCCAAGTACCGAATTTCAATGTTCGTGAGTCGCTGTTCATTTAATTGGAATGTACGAGGAATAAACATTAAAACAAAATAATTGTCTTATATTTCTACGTACATGTAGCCCTTAAAAGATTTGAATTGGTTTTTCTTGCATTCAAATAAACGTCTTATTATTTTAAATTCCAAATTCCCGTTCATCCCTCTTCAATCTGGATAATATATTTATTGGAATAGCTACAGATAGCTACAGATGCAATCCATCAAACCCCGATTTTACCTTCTCTGCGAATTTTACACCTGTTACGAAAACACCAAAACGTATTTTAAAAAAGAATTTGAAATACACCAGGTTTTCCATAACATCTGCCGTGACAGTATAATAGCATACAAGGAAAAAAGTACAAACAATAACAAATGTATTTTAAAGACAGTTGAAACGAAACATGTGCTGCAATATGTGGGCCACTTCACGTGAAAACAGAGCTTCACGTTCATAATTTAATGACGTTTAATGCCTCTTTAACCCTGGCCGACCACCCACTGTGGCTCGCAGGTTATGCAGGATCATCGCATCATTCATCGGATTCTCGCGCTCTTCACAGACGGTAACAAGTTAACACACAGTTTATCACAACAGTGTCAGAATAATAGTACTACAAGATGCCCTAGAAACGATGGGATGACTGAAGGGGGAGAGTGCAAAACCCACAATAGAGGGAGAGTGGCAGTGAAGTGAATGAGACCATGCCTCTCCTCTTCATCCACCAATGCAGCAATAACTAAGTTGTAGCGGTAGAGTGCAAACGCCAACCTCTACCCCAACCGGGCGACCCGACCGCGCTGTGCAGGTGCCCGCAAGCGCTGAGGAGGTAAAAACGACATTCTCGTAAGAATGTTAGTCTTAATGCTATTTAAGTCAAGTTCGAATATGGGTCATATCGGATCAGAAACTAGGTCACTTGGTCAACTTGAAGGGAATTGAGCATGTTAAAACTGTATCAGAATGTTTGTCTTGATATGTAGGCCAAATTCACTAGGCCAATTGAAGGTCATATCAGGTGAAAGAAATTAGGTCACTAGGCCAAATGATGGATTAATCTATATATTACTCTGGAGGTTGCATTTTGAATCTTTGTCTGAATAATTGTCTTGATGAGTGTTGCATTGATCAAACACTTTCTCCCAGTCTAGTACATGGTTTAGAGAATTATTTCTACTTTATGGAAGTTGATTTAACTTTGACATATTTCTCAATATAACAAGGCAGAAACTTCAAAACATTCTACCTAAACCTGCTGTCAAATGTTCCTTTGATTCTTCATGTCTTAAATGTGTATACTTGTGAGCTCTTGCACTCAGGTGAGCGATATAGTGCCAGCAATTTCCTCCTGTTTTCAAATTGGCAGTTTCATAATATTTACTATTTTTGATATTATCTTTCAACTTCTTAACAATAAATACATCAACCTAAGCTGCAATTGTTATTTCCTTTCACATTTTGCCTACTTTTCCAACCTTCCTGCAGCCCCCAGGCCGACAGCACTTTCAGTGCTTTGATTCTATCAACCCTCCCGAAACAACATTGAATGTAAACACAGATTTGTTCCACTTTCGTGGAAACAATGGTAGAAAACTACTGGAACAATAGGTCACGTGCTCCTCCATGGCAACGATTATTAGCCACCTTTAAGTACGATGCGCCGTGTAATTACGTGTTGGACGTTGGACCTGTGTCTTGTTGTTACACCACAACGACTTTTTGAATCATCTATGCATCAAAGAAACTATAATAATTGATAACAGTTGAAAACATTGTGAATAAAGGAAAAACATTGAAAATACTGGTCAGACTTCGTGGACGCATTGATTGATCTGGATTAGTAGTTTGTCGCCGAATCCCGAATTTCTTATGATGTGAAGCGAATTCAAACAAGTTTGTATCGCATAACCAATTACAAATGAGTGCTGTTTCCGTGTGTGTTTCTAAACTGACGTGCTGAAATGCGTGCTGTTTCAGGTGTGTTTCTAGACTGACGTGCTGAAATGAGTGCTGTTTCAGGTGTGTTTCTAAACTGACGTGCTGAAATGAGTGCTGTTTCATGTGTGTTTCTAAACTGACGTGCTGAAATGCGTGCTGTTTCAGGTGTGTTTCTAAAATGACGCCTGTTGAAACGAAAATTAAAATCCTAACAAAAGAACTTTTGTTATGAAAGTACGGAAAGTCACTCGTGGTAAGGAACTTTTCTCATTTCCAACAATGTTGATGAAACGTTGTCTGTTGTAATTGTATCCAAACTCGGGGATATTACCGTACGTAGTATTGCAAGACACTCTGATACGAAAGAAAAACATTCGGTTCAAACACACCTGGTGGATGGATCTGAAGGAGACCGACAAGAAAAAACTGCATTTCACATACTAATGCAATTAAGTCAAGGTTCTTATTTCAATGAAGAAATAAAAATAAAATGCAAATGCGTGGGAAGGTAAATAGCTGGCTTTTGCATGATTTAATTAACCCTTCCGAGATATAGAAGCTTTCTGACGCCTCTGTAGCAGACGACTTTTGAAAACAGCGTGACAAAAAGAGAAATTGCTAAAAACGAGCAATTTCTCCATTTGCAACAGTGTTTTGAATATTATTCAATTATTATACCACTGTATTATTTATTAAGATTTTTCACACTTTTGCTAATATCTCTTCAAAGTCGACTGCTGCAGATTTGCTGTATGTGCGAAAGGGTTAAAATTGAGCGGTGTTCTGTGAAAACAAACCAAATCGTAATTATTACACGGCAGCCATGTTAAAGGATCAAACTGGATATACAGCAGTTTCTTCAACCTCTCATTGACTTATGTGCGAACAGTGCAGATCCCCGGGGATCAAATTGCGCATATGAGCAAGTTGCTCTGGTTATACACTGGTCTAAATTGCCTTCCATTAGGCTTTCGCGGAGCCATGGTAAAAATCTGCAAAATTACCAAATAAATCGCTTATCTTTCAAAATGTTTAATAACAAATTTCTTGAACTCGTTTAATAAAACTTTATATGAAATTACAACTCATGTCAGATCCTATATCTATATACGACATCGTTAGCCATATACGCTTAAGTATATTTTATGAGCAATCAGAACTACTGCTGTCCTGTTTTGAAAAGACAGATAATCCGTTCCAGGAATCGGTTCGAGTTAAACGATATATTCTAATTATTGATTGTCGAGTTATCGTGAGTCAACTTCACAGCTATACATGAGCCGTCCCGTGAGAAAACCAACAGTATGGCATCTGCGGAATGTATCGACCCTGGTCAGCCTGCGCACTCCGCACAGACTGATCCGGGCCGATAAATTCCGTCTCAGGGGAATAAAGGTGTAGAGTAATGATTCCTGACACAGAAAATCCACAGAAGGTGAAAAGTTTCTGTCCGGGTTAGCCTGCGCGGCATGCTTAGGCTGATCCGGGTCGATACTTTACGCAGAGTCCACGATGCAGCTGCAGCGATAGACATCTGCGTAATGTAGCGACCAGATCAGCCTGCGCTGTCCGCGCAGACTGATCCGGCCGACACATTCCGTCTTAGGGGGATAGATGTATAGAGTAGTTATTCCTGAAACAGAAAAGTCACAGAAGAATGTTCGGGTTAGCCTGCGCGGCATGCTTAGGCTGATCCGGGTCGATACTTTACGCAGAGTCCACCACGTTGGTTTTTATCGCGGGACGGCTCATATATATACACATCTGCGTAATGTATCGACCAGATCAGCCTGCGCTGTCCGCGCAGACTGATCCGGCCGACACATTCCGTCTAAAGGGGGATAGATATAGTAGCGATTCCTGAAACAGAAACTCCACAGGAGGTGAAAAGTGTATATCCGGTATGGCCTATGCGGCATGCTTAGGCTGATCCGGGTCGATAATTTACGCAGAGTCCACCACGTTGGTTTTATCGCGGGACGGCTCACATGCATCCTAGAGTTTAAAGGTAGGGAAGAGGGTGGGTGTATCGACACCTTTTGCAAGGAAAACTATTCCTAAATATCTTCGATTATTTCTGAGAATAGAAATTAATCTTTATTAAAGTAAATACATTGCCAGAAATGTGTCAGATTGAAACCGTAATAAACTTGATGGATGGAAATTGTATTTGGTTTTGCAAAATTGTTTATTAAACAAACAAAAAACACCTACAGCCTTCTGAAAATATTTTCAAATGTTTCAATTTAATGTATTTCCGTGTTTAATGTAGTATCCTTTTTCAAATACAGACGCAGCTTATGCCTCTGTTACGAATGAATGTCTGAAACGTTTCAAACTAAGGTAAACATCGCTAACAATGCTTCAGTGTGGTCTAACTTAGAATTAGCCACAGCCTAGACAAGTATTTCTTCGATACAGGGTATAAGACTTTTACCTTTTATCAGCAGCAGAAAACGTTGATAACATATTGACAAACGTGTGAAAGAGATCTCCTCCATAAATGAGAGTATCATAATCAAAAAGAGTTGAAAATGTTTTGGAGTGACGCAAATGTAGTTTCTTCTTGCACTATTTTTTATATGAGCCGTCCCATGAGAAAACAAACATTATTGTCTCTGCGTAATGTATCGTACCAGATCAGCCTGCACAATCCGCGCAGGCTAATCCGGGCCGACACATTCCGTCTCAGTGGGATAGAGGTATAGAGTAATTATTCCTTAAACAGAAAATCCACAGGAGACGAAAACGTGTATATCCTGGTAAGCCTGCGCGGCATGCATAGGCTGATCCGGGTCGATACTTTACGCAGAGACCACAGAGTTGGTTTTCAATTATGGTGTTTTACGATACAGGAGGCAAAAAGTGTCTGTCCGGGTTAGCCTGCAAGGCATGCTAAGACTGATCCGGGTCGATACTTTACGCAGAGTCCACCACGTTGGTTTTCTCGCGGGACGGCTCAATTATGTGGGCGTACAGCAAATATGTATGCATTCCGGTTTTGGTATCGCTTATAGGGACTGACAAAAATGGGGCTGTATTTCCAGGGGATACATCTTTGTTTTCCTTTCCCGTTATGTCCACAATGTTATCACGTTTATTCAAAAAGTGTTCTTTCATTTATAGAGATATCAAATATCGTTGACCAAATGTTTTAATTCGTCTCCTGCAGACTTGTTAAATGTGCGAAAGTGTTCAAAAAGAGAACCCATCCAAAGAAGAAACATAAAACTACTTCAATACAGTTTATATATAAGAATCAAAATACATCTGTTTTCATGCCATTAAAACTCTTTCAGCTTTGGTATGTTTGGTTTTTAATTTCTTCGGATGGTTGCCAAACCTCAATTAAAAGCCGCCGTAAGGCTTTATTGGAATTTAACAATATATATATATATATATATATATATATATATATATATATCAATGTATATAACGATAACATTCTTCCCAGGCCACTAGTTAAATTCCCTCATATACTTGTTAGCTCGTTTGTGGAAGAGGAATCACGCTTGTCAAAATGCAGTTTGTCAAATCAAAGGAAAGAATGGATGGCCGAACCAGGGTTCGAACCCACGACCCCTGGATTGTTTGCTCTTGCCGTTATAGACACAATAGCCAACAGCATAATGTTAAGACTGTTAGTCATATCCTGGCTGAAGAAAAGAAGTCAAATTTGTACAATTTCAATGCAGAGTAAAATGAAGAAAATAAAATTCCTCACTATGAGTAAGGTCTCCCTTTCCAACAATGTTTTCGAATTCGTCTACTGCAAGCAAAAGCGTCAAAGAGTTATCTGCCAAATACGGTATCCGGACATAATGTCCACGGACAAAATGCCACAGGACATAATGTCCACGGACATAATGTCTACGGACAAAATGCTACAATATGAAAAGAGGACAAAATGCCACAGTTTATTTCTATCACTTTTATCAGCTATCCACACATCCCATTTACATCCTGGCATCCCATAAGACTTGTGGTGTACTGCTTTAAAATTATAATTCACAATAAAATGTTTTCGAAATAAACTGTGGCATTTTGTCCTCTTTTCATATTGTTGCATTTTGTGCGTGGACATTATATTCGTGGACATTATGTCCTGTGGCATTTTGTCCTCTTTTCATATTGTTGCATTTTGTCCGTGGACATTATATCCGTGGACATTTTGTCCGTGGACATTATGTCCTGTGGCATTTTGTCCTCTTTTCATATTGTTGCATTTTGTGCGTGGACATTATATCCGTGGACATTTTGTCCGTGGACATTGTCCTGTGGCATTTTGTCCTCTTTTCATATTGTTGCATTTTGTGCGTGGACATTATGTCCGTGGACATGTTGTCCGTGGACATGTTGTCCGTGGACATTGTCCTGTGGCATTTTGTCCTCTTTTCATATTGTTGCATTTTTATGCGTGGACATTATGTCCTGTGGCATTTTGTCCTCTTTTCATATTGTGGCATTTTGTGCGTGGACATTATATCCGTAGACATTTTGTCCGTGGACATTGTCCTGTGGCATTTTGTCCTCTTTTCATAGTGTTGCATTGTGTGCGTGGACATTATGTCCGTGGACATTTTGTCCGTGGACATTATGTCCTGTGGCATTTTGTCCTCTTTTCATATTGTTGCATTTTGTGCGTGGACATTATGTCCGTGGACATTTTGTCCGTGGACATTATGTCCTGTGGCGTTTTGTCCTCTTTTCATATTGTTGCATTTTGTGCGTGGACATTATATCCGTGGACATTTTGTCCGTGGACATTTTGTCCGTGGACATTTTGTCCGTGGACTTTTTGTTCCGGATTCGCCAAATTTGTTAACATCATTTTATATGTTGACACCTTTACAAGTATTTGCAGCAGATAACTTTTGAAAACATTGTAGCAAAAGGAGAACTCCTTTTCTAATAAATATCTTAACCATATTCAATGTTTAAACCTTCTTTAACATATGCATAGTTTCACCTGAATGTTTTCGAATTTGCCTTCTGTATATTTAAAACATGTGGGAAAGGGATAAAACCCTACCAAACAGAAAGAGATAGCATGTCGGAGAAAAAGAATGTATAATGAAAGGCATGGATTTGTAAAAATCGAGGGCTTGGCGTGAAACAGTTGTATCTAAAAACCTATCTTGAAAACCCTGGTTTAGGGGCAATTATTACCCCTTTGTAAACAATGCAAATTTAGGTGCCATTGCTCAGAACGAGCAATGGCAACTAAATTTCCATTGTTTACCAAGAAAAATGATTTAACGCTTATTAAGACTTTATAGCGAGGTGATTAACCTTGGTAAAAAAATACCACTTTAAGTTACAACCGTTTCACGCCAAGCCCTCGATATGATGTTTTAACGCCGCTTTCAAAATTCAAAATCATATCACGGTGTTTCCTGGGTAATGGCTGCATTTCACCAAGGATTGTTTTTCCCAATCAGCCCGATCTGGACCAGATTGTTCCCGATGAATCAATTGTTTTTGTCGTCCTGAATCGCATCCAATCGTCCCCTTTTTTGACCCGATTGAGTCCCGACCAATGTACCATGGCGGGGGAACGAATCACGGACGTTCCTCGCGCGATCGACACGTTTCCGGGGTGCAAAAATGCGAAAATACGCGGACTCCGCCGACACTACGCACGACCCTCGGTAGAAAGCGGCAGAGGCTATACGAAAGCTCCAGAGGGCGGGAGAGACAAGGGGACCTTCAGGGGACCCGCGGACGACCAAGACGACCACGGGCCGATGGTTTTTGATCGGCTACTGTTTTTTAACATGTTTAAAAACAGTATCCGATCACTTTTTCGGTACCCGACCCTCGGAGGACTGGGGCGATCGCGCCAGATCTTCCCCCGAAGGTATAGGGTGGTGCTCAACAGTGCTCGCAGGTTCCCGACTATTGTCCAAAAATGCGGCCGATCGACCAAAAAAAGGATCGCGTACTATCGGGACCAAAACAATCCTTGGTGAAATGGCCGCTTAAGTTACCAGTACTACTGATGCATTTAGCCTGACACCAGCGACTCAGTCGTAATGCTACCTCCATTATCTTGAGCGCCAAAGAGGTAAATCCATTACATGTTATACCATTTAAGTATTTAGTATGACCCAGTCAGGGATCCAAGCCGCAAACTCCCGCACTCGATACAGTCCCCATACCACTGCACCTCCGTAGCGAGTAGGAAATGCTTGGAGGTGATGTAATATGTGCGCCATCACGTAACCTGATAGTGGGTAAATGAAACGCAATAATGAACAATGGAAACATAGACACTATCTGTTTATTTGAGCCATTCCGTGCCAAAAGGTACAACGTACACACGTTAGCATTTATGTACAGTGTAAGTTCAGATCACTTAGCCAATCTGTTCTCTTGTAAGAATCTATTTACATACATTTACTATTAGAAGTATCTGAAAGGTCAAGATCTTGATCTGGGATCTACACTGTTCGCTAAAACAAACGTGTACATTTTCTCACGGAGGGGCTAATTTATTCACTAGCAGACACCTACTGCGTTAATGTCAATATGTCTACAATAAACCACACCTACGGGAAAACAGGTCTCCACAAAATACTAGCGTTCCTCCACGTGTGTACGGCGACTTCGATATGGTTACATATCGAGGGCTTGTCGTGAAACGGTTGTTACTAAAAACCTATTTCGAAAACCCTGGTTTAGGGGCAATTTTGACCCCTTTGTAAACAATGCAAATTTAGGTGCCATTGCTCAGAACGAGCAATGGCATCTAAATTTCCATTGTTTACCAAGAAAAATTATTTAACGCATATAAAGACTTCTTGGCGAGGTGATTAACCTTGATAACAATTTTTTTTTTAGTTACAACCGTTTCACGCCAAGCCCTCGATATATAGATGGGCGATATCCGTTTTGTAGAGGGTAGAGAGTCTGATGGTCGATCCCCGGTCGGGTCATTCCAAAGATTTCAAAAAATGGTAGTAATAGCTTTATTTCTTTGCTCTCAGGATTACGGGGATAGAAATACGACTGATGTAACCGTGTCACGATGTATGGCGTGATGTAACCGAAATATTCACAAAGGCGTGAAAAACAATTCAAACAAGCAACCAAGGGAAGATTGATTGAATGTGTTTCTTTCTTTTTTTTCCATGAAAGAGGACAATTCTACAAATAAATGATTGGGTTTTATTTACACGCTATCAGATTAGGTTATGTAACACATACTTATTTCCGAACCGCCTCGATGCTGCAGTTAAAGAGCGTCCACCTTGGGTACGGGAAGACTTGGGTTTGATCCCCGGTCGGGTCATACTAAAGACCTTAATAGTGATCGATTGATTGATTGGAGTTTAACGCCGTTTTTAACAATTTCTCAGTCATATCACGGCGGCCAGTTCGCATGTCGCAATGACTTTTGTCAAAAGTCGGAAAGAAAGTTGGCCGAGCCGGGATTCGAACTCACAACCCCTTGATTGACAGCCCGCGTCGTTACCGACTGAGCTACCGGGACTCCACCTTAGAAGTGAAAGCAAGGGCTTTTCCTCATTGGCAATCAGGATTGTGGAGTTATCATTACATCTTCCTCGTTGGTATCGTGATTAATGGACATGTAGTACTGATAACTTACACAGGATCCACCGTGATATAACATTTAACATCCGATACACTTATAACTTACAGAGGATCCACCGTGATATAACATTTAACAACCGATACACTGATAACTTACACAGGATCCACCGTTATATAACATTTAACATCCGATACACCTATAACTTACAGAGGATCCACCGTGATATAACATTTAACATCCGATACACTGATAACTTACACAGGATCCACCGTGATATAAGATTTAATAACCGATACACTGATAACTTACACAGGATCCACCGTGATATAACATTTAACATCCGATACACTTATAACTTACACATGATCCACCGTGATATAACATTTAACATCCGATACACTTATAACTTACACATGATCCCCCGTGATATAACATTTAACATCCGATACACTGATAACTTACACATGATCCACCGTGATCTAACATTTAACATCCGATACACTTATAACTTACAGAGGATCCACCGTGATATAACATTTAACAACCGATACACTGATAACTTACACAGGATCCACCGTGATATAACATTTAACATCCGATACACTTATAACTTACAGAGGATCCACCGTGATATAACATTTAACATCCGATACACTTATAACTTACACATGATCCACCGTGATATAACATTTAACATCCGATACACTGATAACTTACACATGATACACCGTGATATAACATTTAACATCCGATACACTGATAACTTACACAGGATCCACCGTGATATAAGATTTAACAACCGATACACTGATAACTTACACAGGATCCTCCGTGATATAACATTTAACATCCGATACACTTATAACTTACACAGGATCCTCCGTGATATAACATTTAACATCCGATACACTTATAACTTACACAGGATCCACCGTGATATAACATTTAACATCCGATACACTGATAACTTACACAGGATCCACCGTGATATAACATTTAACATCCGATACACTTATAACTTACAGATGATCCACCGTGATATAACATTTAACATCCGATACACTTATAACTTACACATGATCCACCGTGATATAACATTTAACATCCGATACACTTATAACTCACACAGGATCCACCGTGATATAACATTTAACATCCGATACACTGATAACTTACACAGGATCCACCGTGATATAACATTTAACAACCGATACACTTATAACTTACACAGGATCCACCGTGATATAACATTTACCATCCGATACACTTATAACTTACACAGGATCCACCGTGATATAACATTTAACATCCGATACACTGATAACTTACACAGGATCCACCGTGATATAACATTTAACATCCGATACACTTATAACTTACACAGGATCCACCGTGATATAACATTTAACATCCGATACACTTATAACTTACACAGGATTCACCGTGATATAACATTTAACATCCGATACACTGATAACTTACACAGGATCCACCGTGATATAACATTTAACATCCGATACACTGATAACTTACACAGGATCCACCGTGATATAACATTTAACATCCGATACACTTATAACTTACACATGATCCACCGTGATATAACATTTAACATCCGATACACTTATAACTTACACATGATCCACCGTGATATAACATTTAACATCCGATACACTTATAACTCACACAGGATCCACCGTGATATAACATTTAACATCCGATACACTGATAACTTACACAGGATCCACCGTGATATAACATTTAACAACCGATACACTTATAACTTACACAGGATCCACCGTGATATAACATTTAACATCCGATACACTTATAACTTACACAGGATCCACCGTGATATAACATTTAACATCCGATACACTGATAATTTACACAGGATCCACCGTGATATAACATTTAACATCCAATACACTTATAACTTACACAGGATCCACCGTGATATAACATTTAACATCCGATACACTTATAACTTACACAGGATTCACCGTGATATAACATTTAACATCCGATACACTGATAACTTACACAGGATCCACCGTGATATAACATTTAACATCCGATACACTTATAACTTACACATGATCCACCGTAATATAACATTTAACAACCGATACACTTATAACTTACAGAGGATCCACCGTGATATAACATTTAACAACCGATACACTGATAATTTACACATGATCCACCGTGATATAACATTTAACAACCAATACACTTATAACTTACACAGGATCCACCGTGATATAACATTTAACATCCGATACACTTATAACTTACACAGGATCCACCGTGATATAACATTTAACATCCGATACACTGATAACTTACACAGGATCCACCGTGATATAACATTTAACAACCGATACACTTATAACTTACAGAGGATCCACCGTGATATAACATTTAACATCCGATACACTTATAACTTACACATGATCCACCGTGATATAACATTTAACAACCGATACACTTATAACTTACAGAGGATCCACCGTGATATAACATTTAACAACCGATACACTGATAACTTACACAGGATACACCGTGATATAACATTTAACATCCGATACACTTATAACTTACACAGGATCCTCCGTGATATAACATTTAACATCCGATACACTTATAACTTACACAGGATCCACCGTGATATAACGTTTAACAACCGATACACTGATAACTTACACATGATCCACCGTGATATAACATTTAACAACCGATACACTGATAACTTACACAGGATCCACCTTGATATAACATTTAACATCCGATACACTTATAACTTACAGAGGATCCACCGTGATATAACATTTAACATCCGATACACTGATAACTTACACATGATCCACCGTGATATAACATTTAACATCCGATACACTTATAACTTACACAGGATCCTCCGTGATATAACATTTAACATCCGATACACTTATAACTTACACAGGATCCACCGTGATATAACATTTAACAACCGATACACTTATAACTTACACAGGATCCACCGTGATATAACATTTAACAACCGATACACTGATAACTTACACAGGATCCACCGTGATATAACATTTAACAACCGATACACTTATAACTTACACAGGATCCACCGTGATATAACATTTAACAACCGATACACTTATAACGTACACATGATCCACCGTGATATAACATTTAACATCCGATACACTGATAACTTACACAGGATCCACCGTGATATAACATTTAACATCCGATACACTTATAACTTACACAGGATCCTCGGTGATATAACATTTAACATCCGATACACTGATAACTTACACAGGATCCACCGTGATATAACATTTAACATCCGATACACTTATAACTTACACATGATCCACCGTGATATAACATTTAACAACCGATACACTTATAACTTACACAGGATCCACCGTGATATAACATTTAACATCCGATACACTGATAGCTTACACAGGATCCACCGTGATATAACATTTAACAACCGATACACTTATAACTTACACAGGATCCACCGTGATATAACATTTAACATCCGATACAATGATAACTTACACAGGATCCACCGTGATATAACATTTAACAACCGATACACTGATAACTTACACATGATCCACCGTGATATAACATTTAACATCCGATACACTTATAACTTACACAGGATCCATCGTGACATATCATTTAACATCCGATACACTGATAACTTACACAGGATCCACCGTGATATAACATTTAACATCCGATACACTTATAATTTACACAGGATCCTCCGTGATATAACATTTAACATCCGATACACTGATAACTTACACAGGATCCACCGTGATATAGCATTTAACATCCGATACACTTATCATTTACACAGGATCCACCGTGATACAACATTTAACATTCGATACACTTATAACTTACACAGGATCCACCGTGATATAACATTTAACAACCGATACACTTATAACTTACACAGGATCCACCGTGATATAACATTTAACAACCGATACACTGATAACTTACACAGGATCCACCGTGATATAACATTTAACATCCGATACACTTATAACTTCCACAGGATCCACCGTGATATAACATGTAACATCAGATACACTGATAACTTACACAGGATCCACCGTGATATAACATTTAACATCCGATACACTTATAACTTACAGAGGATCCACCGTGATATAACATTTAACATCCGATACACTTATAACTTACACAGGATCCACCGTGATATAAGATTTAACAACCGATACACTGATAACTTACACAGGATCCACCGTGATATAACATTTAACATCCGATACACTTATAACTTCCACAGGATCCACCGTGATATAACATGTAACATCAGATACACTGATAACTTACACAGGATACACCGTGATATAACATTTAACATCCGATACACTTATAACTTACAGAGGATCCACCGTGATATAACATTTAACATCCGATACACTTATAACTTACACAGGATCCACCGTGATATAACATTTAACATCCGATACACTTATAACTTACACAGGATCCACCGTGATATGACATTTAACATCCGATACACTTATAACTTACACAGGATCCACCGTGATATAACATTTAACATCCGATACACTTATAACTTACACAGGATACACCGTGATATAACATTTAACAACCGATACACTGATAACTTACACAGGATCCACCGTGATATAACATTTAACATCCGATACACTTATAACTTACACAGGATCCACCGTGATATAACATTTAACATCCGATACACTGATAACTTACACAGGATCAACCGTGATATAACATTTAACAACCGATACACTTATAACTTACACAGGATCCACCGTGATATAACATTTAACATCCGATACACTTATAACTTACACAGGATCCACCGTGATATAACATTTAACAACTGATACACTGATAACTTACACAGGATCCACCGATACACTGATAACTTACACAGGATCCACCGTGATATAACATTTAACAACCGATACACTTATAACTTACACAGGATCCACCGTGATATAACATTTAACATCCGATACACTGATAACTTACAGAGGATCCACCGTGATATAACATTTAACATCCGATACACTGATAACTTACAGAGGATCCACCGTGATATAACATTTAACAACCGATACACTGATAACTTACACAGGATTCACCGTGATATAACATTTAACATCCGATACACTTATAACTTTTTTCGGATCCGATGTGGTCGAGTGGTTTGCGTCGGGGATTTAAAACCGGGCGTCCTGGGTTCGATCCCCAGTCGCGACGGTCATGGTGAAGTTTTCTTGTTCAGATGGGGAAACAATCAAAACAATTCAGTATTAAATCAAAGATGGCATTGTATAAGCCTCTCAACTCGAATAGCGACCTTCCGAGGTTTCCAAAATTAATGAGACCATCTAATTTTGTATTACAATGCTATACAGGCATGGCGTCCATGTAAGTTGACCACAAGTAATTTGACCACAAGTAATTCGACCACACGGAAAGTTGACCACATAGAAAGTTGAACACAGGCAATTTAACCATAAGTAAATTGACCACATGGAAAGTTGGCCACAAGTCATTTGACCACATGGAAAGTCGACCACATCGCGTGACTCCACATGACTTCGTTCCATGTGGTCAACTTTTCATGTGTTCAATTTACTTGTGGTTAAATTACCTGTGGTCAACTTTCCGTGTGGTCAAATGACTTGTGGTCAAAATACTGTGGCCAAATTACTTGTGGTCAAATTACCGCGTACCGGCCTGGCAAGGTAATACAACAAATGAAAATATATTATATATATAGACTATGATAGAGTATACATTTGTATTTATTTAGATAGCATTTCATGCCCCTATGCAATGCGTCACAAGCCTATTACGGTACTTTACCATTTGTCACATACATACGAAGTTTGACGCTTTTGGGAATCCGCTGTGGTCGAGTGGTTAGCGTCGGGGATTTCGAAACAGGGGGTCCCGGGTTCGATCCTCAGTCGCGGCACTACGGTCAAGGCACAATTTCTAGCCTAGTACTGGTTTGTTTACCCAGGGATCATGAATAAGTGTCGCCATGATATAGCTGAAATATTGTTGAAAGCGGCGTAAAACCCCAATAAATAATAATAAAATTGACGCTTTTGCAGCTGATTCTTTTGAAAGCATTGTCGCCAAAGGAGAAATTGCTCAAGATGAATTTCCCTTTTTGCCATCGTGTTTTCTCTTCTATTCAATAGTTATATCATTTTCATTTTTTACAGCATCGAAAACATCCTTTATGGAAATAATGTCAATCTTAATTTAAGGAGGATGCTAAATGTCGAGATGAATTTACAACTGATTCTCTAGACTATGTTCAGACAACCACCATGTTTAACCCTTTTCCTCATACAACAATTCTGCAGCAGACGACTTTGAACATATTTTGTCAAATAATGTAAAATCTCTATAATTGAATGGATAACCTGTGACTAAAAGTGGAAAACATTGTGGCAAAAGGAGAAATTGCTCGTTTTGAGCAATTTCTTCTTTTGTCACTATGTTTTCAAAAATCCGTCTGCTGCAGAGGCGTCAGAAAGCGTCTATATGAGGGAAGGGTTAATCAAGGATTATGTTCTCGTCACGTGATTCTTGATATACGTGTTTCTATAGACTGTTTGCGCTGTGAATTCCCGTGTTAATTATTTCCACGTGCGCAGAATTTCATTATTTTTATGTCGTATAAAAAGGAGAGTTTTTTAGTTTTTGCATTTCATTTTTTGTGTAGTATGTCTGTTATTTTGTCATTAACCGAGTTCGTAATGTTTTAGAAAAGACATATGTAAGGACAAATTAACCCTTTCCCTCATAACACGAATCTGCAGCAGACGACTTTGAAAACATACCTAAAATCATTTGGAAACTCCCTTTATATGAATGTACAATAATTGAATAGAGTTGAACACATTGGTGACAAAAGAAGACATTGCTAGTTTTTGAGAATTTCTACTTTTGTCGCCATGTTTTCAACAAGAGCGCCAAATGTCACAAAATACGCCTGTCCTGGTTTCTTTTGAGACCAAGTATAGTGATAATTTGTTGTACGTAAGGCAAATTTAGAGAGCGGACAGTTTTGGCCATTTCGAGGGACATTAGTGTGGAGTGACTAAGACAACGTAATTAGTTATCGAACCTTATTAAGATATTCTGCCCATCAACATATTGTCTAAATTTGGTGATGATCAAATAAAATGACTACAATGATATGGCTGGTAATCGAACTTGTCCGAGTTATTTTGCCAATATACATTCTGACCAAATTGGGTGGTGACTCGAGCATAGAACTTGTCCGAGATACTATGCCATACACATTCTGACTTAATTTGGTGATGATTGGCTAAAGGTTTTAAAAGTTATTGATCGGACAATACCTATTATTACAGGTAATTTCTATCATTAAAGGGCAATAACTATCGATAGACTACAGCGATATGGCTGGTTATCGAACTTGTCCGAGATAGTATGCCAATACACATCTTTACCAAATGTGGTGGTGATTGGACAAAGGCTTCTAAAGTAATTGAGCAGACAATATCAATTTTAGGTAATTTCTATAATTAAAGGGCGATAATTCTCGAGTGACCAAAGCGATATGGCTAGTTATCAAACTTTTCCAAGATATTATGCCAATACACATTCTGACCAAATTTGGTGATGATGAGACAAAGGCTTCTAAAGTTACTTAGCTGACAAGAAAGGTAATTTCTATAATTAAAGGGTGATAACTCTTGATTGAGTGAAGCGATATGGCTAGTTATCGAACTTGTCTAAGATATTATGCCAATACACATTCTGACCAAATTTGGTGATGATGGGACAAAGGCTTCTTAAGGATGTACAGAACTGAGAAGTGGATATTTAAAAAAAAAAAATGTTACATTGTTATTAAATCTTTTGATTATGTTGTCAATTAAAACCTGTTTAGTCATTATACCTTTTTATAATGCTTCAAAATTTAAAAAAATAAATGGATTAAATTTGTTTTCGTCTTCCTCCACTGGGCTAAGTCTATGTGGAAAAGCAGCCAGTTGCTTGGGAAGATTGTTGTGTGGAGTACTGGTGTGAGAAAACCAGGAAATGCACGAGTAGGTGAACTGGCCGCCGTGATATAAATGAGAAATTGTTAAAAACGGCGTTAAACCCCAATCAATCAATCTGTATTTGAAGGAAAACTCGTATGCACAAGTCATAGTGTCATGTTTTGGCCGCCACGTTTAGCTACGTTTGCAAACATGGCTACAACGTGAGCAAACGTAGATCAACGTGGCTAAAACGTGACAAAACGTGATCAAACATGACAAAACGTGAAGTGGAAATTTTAATTTTGGACATGTTCAAAATCCGCTCACGTTTCTCCCACAACGTACTACAACGTGGAGAGAACGTGGTACAACGTAGTAAAACGCAGCAGAATGTAGCAAAAACGTAATAGAACATGAACATAGCCGGTTGATACGTTCTTTTGCGTTTGCTGACACGTTGTGCTGCGCTAGGCTACGGTGTGGTCTCGTTGCTCCCACGTTCCTCGTGCCGCGTTATGCCACGCTGTGTCACGCTATGATTCCCTGTAACACGTTGTACTACATTATGAGCTGCGTTATGCTACGTTGTTTTACGTTGTACAACGTTGTGCTACAAGTTGGTACGTTGTGCTACGCTATATATGATACGCTCTGTCGCGTTAATGAATTTGTAATAATTCCAAGTCTTCGTAGAGGGTCATCAATGCGTGACGCGTTTTAACTGAACGTGGTTGCAACGTGGTGACAGCGAGGCATAACGAAGCATAGCGTGGAACAACGTGACATGACCTGTTTTTGATATTCGTTGTGTGACAACGGGAATGCGACGAGGCGACAGCGTGGATAGCACGTGGCACCCGGCTGAAATTTCCAAATTGTGAGTTTCAGAAACGGGGCACAACGGCGAGGCCAACACGTGACACTATGACTCAGACTGGGCACTTAGCAGTATTGGACATGTGGGGATAGCTGTTTTTGGTCAACACAAATCAATGTCTTGGAGACTGTCAATAAAAGATGAAAGTACGTAGTTCATTTCTTTTCGAAATGACTCATTCTTCTCAAACTACTTCATTAGCATACCTTTTCCGAAACCATGAATGAAAAGAATATTTTGAAATAAATCTTCATCCAAATCTTGTTTAAATTCATATACATCCCTGGAAACGGACCCTCAATGGGGCCTACGTCTAGGTTGAAAAAAGGGAAACTATATGATCCATTTCACGAGGAAACCAACATTATGGCCTCTGAGTAATGTATCGATCCAGATCAGGCTGCGCAGTCCGCGCAGGCTAATCCGGGCCCACACATTCTGTCTTAGAGGGATAGAGGTATAGAGTAATGATTCCTGAAACAGGAAATCCACATGGTAACACAGCAGAACTATCAAATCGGTATCATCGCCTATAAGCATTGTTTGTTTCGACATGGCACATCTAACAGCTGTTTCTACAAACAATACAACAGAATCTCCTACTACATGCTATGTTTCATCTTGATGAACAGTTGTTTATTTCTGTCATTTGCTAAAACGGATTTCATTATGCTCATCTCTATTTGGTCAATTGTTTATCAAATCATATGTAACCGTTTTAACATACTGTTTACAACAGAAAACATCTTGGTAAAAATATAGAAAGTCTCTGTAAAAAGGGAAACAAGGGCACCGCAAAGCGGATGCATCCCCTCTGTATTAAATTTAAAGATATGGCCAATGCCCTGGATATTAATGTTATGTACCAGAAAACTAATGTTATTCGTCCTTGCTTTTATCAAATTGTTATTAATGTTATGTACCAGAGAACTTGTCTCTGCATTTGGCCTGTGAGAAATGACCCCGCCTTTGCCCATTGACAATCAATAGGCTTCTAGACCTTGCCATATACTAACTGTATACCAAGTTTGGTTAAGATCGGTCGAAGGATGTTCAGTGTAGAGTGGTCACAAGGTTGTTATATGGGAAAATAGTCAAAGTCCAATTTTGACCTTGACCGTATGACCTTGAAAATAAATAGACTTCTAGACCTTGCCATATACTAACTGTATACTAAGTTTGGTTAAGATCGGTCAAAAGATGTTCAGTGTAGAGTGGTCACAAGGTTGTTACGGACGGAAAGTCGAATTTTGACCTTCACCTTATCCCTACGGCCTTGAAAATAAATAGGCTTCTAGACCTTGCCATATACTAACTGTATACCAAGTTTGGTTGAGATCAGTCAAAGGATGTTAAGTGTAGAGTGGTCACAAGGTTGTTATATTGGAAAATAGTCAAAGTCCAATTTTGACCTTGACCTTGACCCTATGACCTTTAAAATAAATAGGCTTCTAGACCATATACTAACTGTTTACCAAGTTTGGTTGCGATCGGAAAAAGGATGTTGAGTGTAGAGTGGTCACGAGGTTGTTATATGGGAAAATAGCTCTGTTGGACAAGGGGATAATAATTGATTATGAGTCATTCTCCTTTTGTGACAATGTTTTCGAAAGTCGTCTGATGCAGAGGCATCAATATACGTATGCACCGGAGAAAGGATTTACTTGTTGTCATTATTTGAGACAAAAAGAGACACATAATACATTCTAAATTAACATATTTTATTATGTTCAACATCATATCATGTATATAAGAAGCAATCCACATTTGTTTCCACTCTCATTTCACAGTCCATCATGACATCAAATAGTTAAGCTTTACATGCAAACACATTCTGACGTGTTATGTTATCCATTCTATTTAATTACGTTTAATTTAGAGATCTTCAATTTTTGTCTAGATGCTTTCAAATTCATTTGTTGCAGATTTGTTGTAGTATGAGGACAATTATTAAATCACTAAAACATCATAAATCATCATTTTTTCTCTTCCTTTGGTGGTTCAGGGGCAGGATCAGTTCCCTCCCCTGTCAGTCTATATTTAGGAAAGTGTTCCCAAGGGGAGCTGTATTCAAACTTTCTGAACTCCTGGGCCATTTCTAAAGGTTCAACGACACATCTTCTAACCTCGTCATCATAGCGTACCTACAGGAATACAAACACCCAATAGTTATCATTGACAGGGGTTTCATTTTGTTTTAGAGTAGCATGATAATAACTGAAAGTAGGTGGGGTCAGGGGGTCCTCCCGCAGTAGGGGTAAAAGAAATTCTGTTTAAAGTAGCCGGGTAAAGGGGCTTTAGTAGTCGGATAATTTACCCGGCTACCTGTTCATTTTGAAACCCCCGAGTCAATAACCCTTTCTCTATCGTAGAAGCATTTTGATGCATCAGTTGTAGATGACTCTTGAAAACAATGTTGCAAAAAAAAAAATGTGCTCATCATGAGCAATTTCTCCTTTTGCCACATTGTTTCAAACTCTAATCAAATAATTATTTTATCTCTTCGGAATTCTCCTCATTTCTGTCTTAAGTTTTCAATGTTGTCGGGTGCAGATTTGCTGTATACGGGAAAACATTAAATGCAGTTCTAGTACCATTAATTATTGTGCCATTTTATCACAACTGTACATAGTCAGTAAACCAAATACATATAAAAACATCTGATGACATAAATGAACATCAGAAGTTGTAGGTATTAAGAAGGAAGATAAATAAATGCATTTATCACATAACTTGCACTCCAGGAGTGCCATAAAGCAGTGACATAAATATCATATGTAACTAGTTACATAAATAGACGACTCACAGCACGTATGTGACGTCACTCCGGTGTGACGTCACTTTCAATGACAGCATATTGTTTACAATTGTTCTGAATTTCGGCATTTATTAAAAATATTGTTTAAAGAGAATAAATCTCGATAAATGAAACCTTATAAGAGCATTGTTGCTAATTGTGTATAAAATCAAAAGGCTATTGATAGGGACTACATTTTACAGTGGATGTATGCATTAGAACTTCGGGGTGAACTTCGGTCACTGTTTATATGAGGACGAAGAAAGATCGATTTAAAGATTGAAAACAATCTTTTTATGGTGTTATGTGATAAATAGAATCTTACATTCGTGCTTATTTGATATTGTTTTTATGAAACTCGTCGACTGAAACGAATATGACGCTCGGCAGAGCCTCGCGTCATATTATTTCAGTCGACTCGTTTCATAAAAACAATATCAAATAAGCACTCATGTAAGATCCTCAATATATTAGCCGCCCCACGAGAAAATCAACATTGTTGACAAACCTGGACGGACATTTTTCGCCTCCTGTGGATTTTCTGTTTCAGGAATCATTATTCTATACCTCTATCTTCCCGAGACGGAATGTGCCGGTACCGGATTAGCCTGCGCATACTGCGCAGGCTGATCTGGATCGATTGATTACGCAGAGTCCATAATTTTGGTTTTCTTGCGGGACGGCAAATATAATGTTTTCAAAAGTATTTTGCCAGGGTATTTCTATAATGCATATACCTATGCAGAAGACAGCATTGAGGAAAGAGAAGAAATTGACAGACCTGACAGACAGACGAACAAACAGATGTCAAAGTAGTGATCCCTATGTGTAACTCAACGAAGGCAGGAGAGACTTAAATGAAATTTTATAAATGATTTTCCATACCTCAACATATCCAGAGAGTGGGAAATCTTTTCTGAATGGATGACCTTCAAAACCATAGTCGGTCAACATCCTTCTCAAATCAGGATGGTTAGCAAAGTACACACCATACATATCCCAGACCTGAAAGAAAGTGATGATTATGACATTCGTTTAACAATATTCCATGTACATGTAAATCCTAGGAGTACCGTAATTAACCCTTTCCTGTTTGAAAATCTATATACATGCATTTTGTTGCCGCTGCAGCAAACACATTTTGAAAACATTGTGCAAAAGGAGAACTTGCTCATTATGATGAATTTCTCTTTTATCAAAATGTTTTTTTAACTCCCTTATTTTCCCTGGATGTTTTTAAAGATGTCTACTGCAGATTTGTTGTATTTGTGAAAGGAGTCAACCCCGGACACATTGAATTCAATTCTGCTGAAGAATGCAACTTCTAAACAAGTATTCCAAAAGGGCCAATATCGCTCCAATGCCAATAGGAACAAGAGGGCCATGATGGCTGTATACCGCTCACCTGATTTAATAGAACTTCAATAGTTTTCTCAGGTTTTTCTCTATTTTTCTCAGGTTTCAACCTGTTTTTTAACGGATTAAAAATAAAATGATCAACCTCGACAGAGGGTCACACAAGGAACATTTGTGCTAAATCATTTTCAAATCAGACCAGTGATTAAGTACAAGAAGATTTTTTAAAGTTTTCATTATATTACATATAAGGAAAACAAGCCCCGACCTCTGGTGGCCATGTTTTTCATCAGATCTTAGCCATGACTGATTCATAACTGCATTGATTGACACAAAAAGTATTTTGATCCTCCCCTAAACCTATGTACAACTAGAGCTATCACTGAATGTGATTAATACCCTTGAACGTTGCCGTGATAGGAAACTTTCCGAAAGGTTGTGGAATATTAAGGAACCCCACCTTAAATTCCAACTTGTAGTTTTAAAGATAATCTCTCGACAAGAAAAAAGTAAGAAAGGGCGATGAAAATTATTCTACGAATCTGTAATAAGCTAAAATAGAGTTATGGTTCTTGTTCACTGCACTTCCTCTCAATGTGTTATATCATTGTATGAAGTTTTATTAAATTCCATCCAGTAGTTCTGAAATTATTCTACGCTCAACAAAAAGTAACAAAGGGCAATAACTCTGTAATTATGTAAATTAGAGTTATGGTTCTTGTACACTGCACTTCCTCTCATTGTGCTCTACCAGTTTATGAAGTTTTATTAAATCCCAACAATTGGTTTTAAAGTTATGCTCCAGACAAGGAAAATCGCATTAGAGCAACGGACCAACAGACCGACCGACCACCCACAGGGTGAATCCGATATACCCCCCTCTAAACTTCGTTTATCGGGGTGGTATAATAACATTAAATCCAACGAAGCTCAGAGCTCACCAGCATATTCCCAAGTTCCACTTACCTCCCTTTCCATCCAGTTAGCAGCTGGTAAGACGGGTGTAACAGAGTCAATGGGTGTCAGTTCATCTGTGTAGGTCTTTACCTTGATCCTCGTGTTGTAGCGCAGAGACAACATCATGTATATTAACTGTAATAGAAATAGGGACATCATCATGTATATTAACTGTAATAGAAATAGGGACATCATCATGTATAATAACTGTAATAGAAATAGGGACATCATCATGTATATTAGCTGTAATAGAAATAGAGACATCATCATGTATATTAACTGTAATAGAAATAGGGACATCATCATGTATATTAACTGTAATAGAAATAGAGACATCATCATGTATATTAACTGTAATAGAAATAGGGACAACATCATGTATATTAGCTGTAATAGAAATAGGGACATCATCATGTATATTAACTGTAATAGAAATAGGGACAACATCATGTATATCAACTGTAATAGAAATAGGGACAACATCATGTATATTAGCTGTTAT
Source organism: Serripes groenlandicus (assembly GCA_031761405.1). Lineage (NCBI taxonomy): Eukaryota > Metazoa > Mollusca > Bivalvia > Cardiida > Cardiidae > Serripes > Serripes groenlandicus. The sequence goes on from JASEVX010000010.1 coordinate 10,214,927, forward strand.
AGAAATAGGGACATCATCATGTATATTAACTGTAATAGAAATAGGGACATCATCATGTATATTAGCTGTAATAGAAATAGGGACATCATCATGTATATTAGCTGTAATAGAAATAGGGACATCATCATGTATATTAGCTGTAATAGAAATAGGGACATCAGCATGTATATTAGCTGTAATAGAAATAGGGACATCATCATGTATATTAACTGTAATAGAAATAGGGACATCAACATGTATATTTACTGTAATAGAAATAGGGACATCATCATGTATATTAACTGTAATAAATATAGGGACATCAACATGTATATTAGCTGTAATAAAAATAGAGACAACATCATGTATATTAACTGTAATAGAAATAGAGACATCATCATGTATATTAGCTGTAATAGAAATAGGGACATCATCATGTATATTAGCTGTAATAGAAATAGTATTATATTTTCTTAAAAATCAGACAAGCATTTGCATAAAAATGGAATTTTCAAATTTTGTCATTTTGCCCCTTTTTTGATGCCGCCTGACTGCCATGTTTTTCGACCAATCAGTATGACTTGAACAATTTTTATAGAGGGTCACCCAATGAACATTTCTACCAAATTATATTTGAATCTGACAGGCAGATTCGGAGGAGAAGATTTTTAAAGTTTGGACCTTTTGCCCCCTTTCTGATGCCGCAGCAACCAAAGTTCTCAATGGAATTTAAATCTTTGAACAACTTTGAAAGAGGCCAACCACAGGAACAGTCCTGTGATGTTTCACGGAAATTTTTGGGAGGAGATGATGTTTAAAGCTAAAAGTTAACGCCGGATGGACGCCGGACAAAAAGTGATCAGAATAGCTCACCTTGAGCCTTCGGCTCAGGTGATCTAAAAATAGGGACATCATCATGTATATTAACTGTAATAGAAATAGAGACATCATCATGTATATTAACTGTAATAGAAACATCATCATGTATATTAACTGTAATAGAAATAGGAACATCATCATGTATATTAACTGTAATAGAAATAGGGACATCATTCTTACAAATGATATATAAACACTTTCCAACATCAGTGTTTAACCCTTTCCCTCATACCACAATTCTGCAGCAGATGACTTTAAACATATTTTGTCAAAAAATAGAAAATCTCTATAATTGAACAGTGCTTGCACTAACTTTTTGAAAAAGGAAGTCCTGACTTCCTGGGTCTGAATTTTGGAAGTCCTGCTCATAATTCTTGGAAGTCCCAGGTGATACGCGCTGGCTTTTTTCGCATCTTGCACATTCTATTGTGTTTCCCTTTGTTTTATTTTTAAATACATTATTGGAAAAGAAGCTAATTAATACAGAGAGTGGATATTGCTCCTTTGTCAACAATGTTATTGTTGGTTCTATCATAACACTTTTAAACCAGTAGGTTTTTATGTGATATAGAATGCTTTTTTCCAGTCATGTGTCAAAAGCTATCCAGCATAAAATTCATCAAAAGATTGGCATGGCCATGATTCATTACATTCACATTAAACATGAATTATGTTCTTAAATCACATTCAGTATGGCAAAAGGAATGGATTTGTGTTAATGAGTTATTGATTTTATTTTAAACACCAGTAAATAAAGTGTTCTGCAGTGAGACATATTACAAACACACATTAAGGGCACTAAACTTTCATAATAGTCAACTTTAAAACAAATAAGAATGAGTGTGAGTAGTCTAATACTTTCTTGAACATTTCCGATTTCCAAAATGCACGAAAACCCATTACAAAATTTACAATATGTATTTTCACCTCCAGACTTCAGTTTCTTTTATATTTTAAAAAAATAATGAACTAAAATAGGCTTATATGCAATTTATTTCATAGGTAAGTCCTTTTTGACAGCTGGCTGTGATTTTGATAGATCTTCATGTCAACTTTGTTTTTAAAAAATCGGCAATTAAAAAGCGTTTCCTATGGATTCAGGCGAACAAAATAATAATCTTTAAACAGTTAAATTAATATAGGGACATTCTTTTATCATATCTTAGTATGTTTTTACATGGGTTATTGAAATTAATTACCCCTACGCTGTTTATAATGAAAAATAGAATTGATTGGTGTGAAGTCGTTATCAAGTGTCAAATCTGGGGGTGGGTGGGGTACGCATTCTCGATCGTGATTGGCTTAAATCTACCAATTGATTAACTCCCACTGTCCATAATTGACACTTCATAAAACACAATACACAGTGTCTTTAGATAATTACACACAATTTCTAGTGGACATATATATACGTCCTGTGTTTTGATTGTCGGCGTATACCCTTAATTCCTGGACGTCTCCCTTGTCAATTTTGGGCGTACGGGATCGATTTTCGGGCGTAAAAACGCCCAATACGTCCATTAACGTGAGCGCTGATTGAATGGATAACCTATGACTAAAAGTGGAAAACATTGTTGCAAAAGGAGATTCTTCTTTTGTCACTATGTTTTCAAAAAGCCGTCTGTTGCAGAGGCGTCCAAAAGTGTCTATATCAGGGAAAGGGTTAATTTTTGCTGCGCATCGCGAGCCCTGGACTCATTAAAATGTTTTTGTTTTTTTATATTGTAGGAAAAAATATTGTATTATTGTTTTGTGAAAAACACATGAAGGGACTCATTGGTAGAAATTTCAAAATGAAACACTGCAACATACAACAAATCTGCAGCAGACAACTTTGGAAACATCTAAGCAAATTTTGAAAAATATTAGAAATCTCAAATAAATAAATGTGTAAGAATTGAAAAGGCTTGAAAACATTGTATCAAAATAAGAAATTTCTCCTGTTATCACAATGTTTTCAAAAATTGTCTGCTGCAATTTATGTGTTAAATGTAATGTGTTTGACACACAGGTTTACAAGTTTTGTGTTATTCCTTTCAGATTTGGTATATGTGTTAGGGAGGTATGAAGCGATTGACCATTTCCCTCTGAAGAAATCGAATCCGAAAACATTGTGAGAAAATGATAATTAACTTGATAAGCAATTTCTCCTTTCACAACTTTTGTTTTTAACCTTAAAAGTTACAACAAACTCTACTTCAAATGTTCAAGACTTATTCAATTTTTTTCTAATTAAAAGGTCTTCAAAGAGGATAACAATATCATATTTTATCACAATTTGATCTCTTCAAAACCAGAATGGACAGCACTTAAATTTCCGTAGTTTTCTAAAAGCTTGATGAAGACCAAGTGGTCGAAATCTGATAATTTTTTTAAAGAGTATTAATGATATAAAGTGGTAAACCTATATATGTTACTTGAGTCAAGTGTACATATAGGTCTTTAAAGGTTACTTACGACAAGTGTACATATAAGCCTACATATGTTACTTCAGACAAGACTTAGTGTACATATAGGCTGTTAACGGTTACTTGCGTCAGGTGTACATATACATTTAAGCCTACATATGTTACTTGAGACAAGACTTAGTGTACATATAGGCCATTAAAGGTTACATAAGAAAGGTGTACATATAAGCCTTTATATGTTACTTGAGACAAGACTTAGTGTTCATATAGGTTGTTAAAGGTTACTTGCGACAGGTGTACATATAAGCCTTTATGTTACTTGAGTCAAAAGTACAAGTTGTTAAAGGTTACTTATGACAGGTGTACATATAAGCCTTTATATGTTACTTGAGACAAGACTTAGTGCTCATATAGGCTGTTAAAGGTTACTTACGACAGGTGTACATATAAACCTATATATGTTACTTGAGACAAGACTTAGTGTTCATATAGGTCATTAAAGATTACTTAAGACAGGTGTACACATAAACCTACATATGTTACTTGAGACAAGCCTAAGTGTACATATAGGCTGTTATATGTTCAAGTGTTCATATAGGTCGTTAAAAAGCTACGCCAATATATGTAACTTGAGACTAGACTTAGTGTATATATGGTTACTTGCGGCAGGTGTACATATAAGCCTTTATATGTAACCTGAGTCAAGTGTTCATATAGGTTGTTAAAGGTTACTTACTACAGGTGTACATATAAGCCTATATATGTTACTTGAGACGAGACTTAGTGTTGATATAGGCTGTTAAAGGTTACTTGCGACATGTGTACATATAAGCTTACTATATGATACTTGTACATATAGGCCTTTATATGTTACTTGAGTCAAGTGTACAAGTTGTTAAAGGTTACTTAAGACAGGTGTACATATAAGCTTATATATATGATACATATAAACCTATATATGTTACTTGAGACAAGACTTAATGTTCATATAGGCTGTTAAAGGTTACCTACGACAGGTGTACATATAAGCTTATATATGATACTTGAGTCAAGTGTACATATAGGTCATTAAAGGTTACTTGCGACAGGTGTACATATAAGCCAATATATGTAACTTGAGACTAGACTTAGTGTACATATGGGCCATTAAAGTTTACTTGCGATAGGTGTACATAAAAGCCTTTATATGTAACTTAAGTCAAGTGTACATATAGGTTGTTAAAGGTTACTTACAACAGGTGTACATATAAGCCTATATATGTTACTTGAGACAAGACCTAGTGTTCATATAGTCTGTTAAAGGTTACTTGCGTCAGGTGTACACATAAGCCTATATATATCTTACTTAAACATATACATACATATATCCATTTGCCACCTGCAGACGCATTTTGACGCAATAGCAGCAGACAACTTTTGAAAACATTGTGGCCAAAGGTGAAATTGCTCATGATGAGCAATTTCTCCTTTGGACACAATACTTTCAACTTTCGTATACTATCTTTTATGTAGATTTTTCATGTTTTTGTCACTGTTTCCAAAGTCGTCTGCTGCAGATTTGTTGTATGTGGGAAAGGGTTAAATAACACATATATCATATTTGGTAAACCCGTTAAACCTTTTCCCACATATAGACGCTTTCTGACGCGTCTGCAGCAGACGACTTTTGAAAACATTTTGAAAAAAATGTTTTCAACCCCATTTAATAATTACGCTTTCCTTTATAGAGATTTTCCTCATTTATGTAAGGCATGTTTTCAATGTCGTCTGCAGCAGATTTGTTGTATGTGGGAAAGGGTTGAAGGGCCACAGATATATCTCACCTCAAACCTGTATTCTCTGGTGGGCACGTCAATGGCTGTGATATCAGTCATATTGAGAAATTGAGCGTGATGATGGTCCTTTAAAAACGAGATGGTTGGGACTACCCCATCTGGGTGGATTAAGATCTCTAATTCATCCCCATGAGATATTTGTACCTGAAAAGCACAGAATGTTTAGACCTTTCCTGCAAGAGCTGTTTTAAGTATACCTTAATTTAAAATATTTGAAACGTTTGTAAAATCTTGAAGAATGAAATTAAGTCATTTCGAGTGTTTTACAGATTAGGTCAACATACCAGTAAATGAATTGTGAAACACATTGTGGACAAATATCTTCTTTGCAAACTTTTTTTTTAAGAAATTCCAAAACCAAAACATGAAAGAATATGTGGTTGAAATGTGGTTCTCATTATAAAGAGATGATGAATATGGTAGATTTATGATCCTTGATTATTAATGATGAATATGGTAGAGTTATGGCCCTTGTAATATAATGTCCTATTATAATGATGAATACTGTAAAGTAATGATCCTTGTTTTAAAAAATTTAGAAATACCATTATAATGATTAATATGGTAGAGTTATGATCCTCATAATGAAAAGTCCCAGAATAATGATGAATATGGTTGAGGTTTGATCCTTGTTTATTAAATGATGAACATGGTAGAGTTATGGCACTTATTATACAATGTCCCATTATAATGATGAATACTGTAGAGCAATGTTCCTTGTTTTAAAAAGTCCAATTATAATGATGAATATGGTAGAGTTATGGCAGAATCCAGTCACTTTATGATGATAAATAGCCATTCCAAGTTTTAAAGCCATCGCTTGTATAGTTTAGGAGAAACATTGACCTAAACCCTTATCAAAAACTCATAAAAATTATGTTGAGAAAGGCCATAAATGATAATTCAAGCAGAAAAAATGGTAGAGTTATGACCATTCTGTATGTATACAGTGACAGTATGATGATGCATTTATAACTATTCTAAAGTCCAAAGCCATAAGTTTTAACCCTTTCCCTCATATAGAAACAAGTAATTTCTCCTTTTTCCACAATTCTTTCCACTTTTAGTCATAGGTCATAGTCATAGGTTATTCATTTCCTTTTTTTGGGGCAAAATATGTTAAAAGTCTTCTGCTGCAGATTTGTCATATGAGGGAAAGGTAATTATAATCTTTTATTCCCCCAAAAATTCAGATGAGCTACAAATGGTTTAATCTTGAATACTAAGCCCTTTCCCAAACACACAAGAAATCTGCAGCAGACGACTTTAAATACATCTAGACAAATTCTCTATACATGTATATTAAGGTATAATTATCAAATAGAGTTGAAAAAATTGTGGCAAAAGGAGAAATTGCTCATCTTCAGCAATTTCTCCTTTTGTCACAAAGGTTTCAAAAGTCATCTGCTGCAGAAGCGTCAATAAGTGTCTGTATGTGGGAAAGTGTTAAATTCATGATATAAGGCCCATATTTAATAACTACTATAAAAAGCTGACTGTTTTATACCAAAATGAGATCATTTCTTGTCATAGTCTTCTTTTTGGATAAATCTATAACTTTTATAAGTAATACTATATAGCTTCCATATTTGTGCCTAGATTTCTTTTCCAAAGGGTTAAGAACTCTTTTATATGATTCCATTACCCTTTCCCTCAATGGTGATGCCATAAAAAACATCTGAAGTGAATAAACTTCGGAAATTTGTATGGTAAAGGACAAACTGTTAACTCAAAATGCATATTTTTCCCCAAAAAATGTTTTCAAGAGCATACTTTTCATTTCTGTGTTCTGATATTTTCAAGTTCTTCTTTTATGTGCTTTTAGTGTTAAATTTATAAAATTTGTTTTAAAACCCAAGATATATATATATGATGGTTATATATATACCTCTTGCACATATTTAGGCAATACTTCTGCTATATAGTTTCCAAAATCTGCCAATCTTTCAGTCCTTGCTGGATCAGCCACTGGTCGAACAGTAGCTGTAAAGAAATTGTTCATGAAATGAGAATAAAAAAAATCTATATTGCAAACAATTTATGATTTGCCATAACAATCCAAAGTAATTTGCACATTTCCTTTTGGTGAAGAATTTTCCTATTAAATTTCATTAAATTCCGTCTCCAGTAGTTGCTGAGAAATTACCCGGACAAAAAAGTGACAGACAAAGAGTTAACAGAGGTCCAGCCAGATAAGGAGGGGTATTCAGCTCTTTTCCCCACAATTTCTCGCTTATTATTAAAGCAAACCCTATGTTGTGGGTTCTCAAAAGAATCGTCTCACTGAGATGATTCTTTTGAGTACCCACAACATAGGGTTAGAGGATCAAAAAAGGATTTTAGAACATGCAAAATGTCCCTTATCTAGAGCTATCTAGAGCTATCTAGAGCCGCTGCTCAGAGTCAATGACTGACAGACAGACATATTGTCTGACTCTCATAAACTTTTGGAATGGACATGAGACGACAGACTTCCCGAAACTCGTGAGACTCCTGTCAGACATTTGGTCTAACTGACCAAATATTTCTGTCAGACCAAACAGTTTACAACATCGGAAGTTTGATTTGAAGAGAGTAGTTCCTGGTTATTTCGATTTATTAACAGCAATCAACTTTTATCAGTAATTATACCTTCAATTATAACAGATTTCCCATTTATTTTTTAGTAGACATTTTTAATGTCGTCTGCTGCAGATTTTGTGTATGTGGGAAAGGGTTAGACAAACCAGTGTTTAACAAAAATGAATGAAATTTCCAGTGCTGATTTGCAAACTAATCTGTTGTGTCAGACATTTTGGGCTGATAAGAAAGATTTTAGTCAGACCTTTCAAGAATCTGTAAGTCAGGTCTGAAGGTCTGACGGAGTTTCGGGAAGTCTGAGACAATGGTTGATCATGTTACACAGACAGAATCCAAAATGAATTATGATCTTCTCTTAAAGCTGCTGAACTCTAGATTATAGATGATTATAGTCAGTGTTTAAACTGTTCAAAAGTCGTCTTGAAATGTTAGTATCATAATTCTGGGATGAAATTAAGTAACAATTAAACTTTCCAGTACAATAAACATCTAAATATTGATCGTGTATGCTTCACTTTTACTGGATAGACCAAGTCAGCCAAATTTTGTACATTTTCATGACTTTCAATTGACTCAAAGTTTCAAAGCTGAGGGTTAACCCTGTAATATATTTGTATATTTCAGTTGTAACTTACGTTTTGTTTCAGTAGAATAAGCCTTTACATATGAAAGGGCTGCTGGCCTCTGAAAAGCTGAAAAGACAGGTACCCTTATTTTTTAAAGTTAAAACAGGCAATAAAACATTAATATACATGGCAGAGTTTTGGCCAAATGTTGCCGTATAATGATTGATAAGATTCAAAGTCACAGGAGAAAAGTTAACCCTTTCCCATCATATAGACGCTTTTTGACGCCTTTGAAGCCGAAGGCTTTTTGAAAACATAGCACTTGACAAAAGAAGAAATTGCTCAAAACAAGCAATTTCTCCTTTTGCGACAATGTTTTCCACTTTTAGTGTAGGTTATCCATTCAATTATAGAGATTTACCATTTTAAGACAAAATATGTTCAAATTCGTCTGCGGCAGAATTGTTGTATGAGGAAAAGTGTTAAACTAAATCATTAATGCATTACATTCATAAACAATATTGAGTCAAATTATAACATAAATAAATTGAAAACTGTAAGCAATAGCAGGGTAACTGTCGAGTTATGACCCTTGCAGCATAAATTCACCTAACATCAGATATGTGCTTAAAATTGATTTATCAAAAAATCTATAGGAGTAATTCACTGATAATATTAACCCTTTCCCACATATAGACGCTTATTGATGTCTCTGATGCAGACAACTATTGAAAACACTGTGACAAAAAGATAAATTGCTCAGAACGAGCAATTTCTCATTTTGCCACAATGTTTTCAACTTTTTTTCATTAATTGTACCTTTATTTATAGAGGTTTCCAATGATATAGCCAAAATGTTTAGGAAGTCGTCTGCTGCAGATTTGTTGTATGTGGGAACGGGTTTAACCAATCTGTGTTTTACTACACTTGGTACCATTGACCTAACAATGATCTGTTATTTAAATCCACTAACTTTATAACATGTACATGATTCTCTGATTTAACCCTTTTAAACCTTTCCCTCATATGACAATTCTGCAGCAGAAAACTTTGAACATATTTTGTCAAAATATGGAAAATCTCTATAATTGAATGGATAACCTATGACTCAAAGTGGAAAACAATGTTGCAAAAGGAGAAATTGCTCGTATTGAGCGATTTCTTCTTTTGTCACTATGTTTTCAAAAATCAGTCTGCTGCAGAGGCGTCAGAAAGCGTCTATATGAGGGAAAGGGTTAAAAGTCCAAACTGGGAGTGTAGAACGCAACATGTTTATAGCAGACTAATTTTATATAATGGTTCCAGCTAGGATCTACAAAATTTACAATTATGTGATAGATTATATAAGGGGAGGTAACCTATCTGAGGATGGAAACCATCTGGATGCAGAATGGTAATCACACATTTGCACTTCATGTATATATCAGGGCTCTCGTAAGGGGGCGACTTGAGCGAAGGGGTCGCCTTAAATTTTCAGATTCGCCCATTCACACAATCAAAGCAGAATTTACTTCGCCTATAATTTCTTTTTTTAGATATCGGATGCTGTAAATCATCACAGTCACGTGCCAGTGACGGTGCCTATGGTATCGCTTTATCAAGTTCACTGTATACACAGTTATATAATCATGAATCTGACAACTGATAATGTATACCCATTTAAAGCAGGAGTCCATAATCACTTAAAATAAACAATGACGTTGAGCCGATTGTCTAATCAACCATCATGACTTTATACAAGTTAATTTGCATTAACGAATAACCGATTGGCAAATCAACCATCACGGACCCCCCCCCCCCCCCCTGTTAAAACATTTACTATGAATCCGATTTAAATGAGATCGATGTCAAATTAAACCTCATGTTTTAAGCACTTGAATGGTATAACAATTTAATTGTTAATCGATTCCTGCTTTTATGAAACATAAGTCTTCAAAATTGGAGCAATTCAGGATATTCTTTTCATAGGATACAAAATAAATGCTGTAGTATGTTGTCCAAAGTCACTATCTATGTAGCCTCATTCTTATTGATTTTGATTGTCTGACAGATCAGAATTAAAATAATAAATACGTCATCAATTTATGACAAAACTATTCTGAAGAGGTATTTTCAGGGATTCCTCACCTGTGCAAGTTCCAAAATGGCGGGAGTCAAATGATTTTTTTGGCAGAGACAGGGTTTTCAAAATTGCCAATGAAAATCATCTGTTAAAGTCACTTTTTGATCTGTAAGTTTTGCTCCCCTGGGCGGGGGGATTCCAGGGATTTGCCCTTGATCTGACCCCAAGCCTGATCGGTTACTTTTCTCATTTGATCTGTTATAACAAAACATTTTGACAACCCTGCAGAGATTTTATTCAAAATTCCGACTCTGACTGAGTCTGAAGGACAATTTGATGGCATTGAAAGGGCTGATTTGTTAGAAATTGATCCGACAACTTGATGTTTTTCTCCCATATCATGATAATGACATTTCAAACCACTTGTCTACCTCTTCGGTCTGGAATTTTTGTTGACATTGACAGCGAAGCTTTACTGGTTGAGTACATTAAGTTATTTGTAAATGATGATGATTTGAATTCAACTGCAGCAATTTGCGTATACATTTGTATCCCAAATGACCCTTTGCTCTGTCATTATAATCAAAATCAATTAAATAAACATTCATTTTTGTTTAAATAGATGTGTATCCCAGCCTTTTTTTACTTCTAGGGGCCCTTCAAGGAGAATAATGACGGTGTCACTAAACAGAGTCTGGTAGAGTCCGGTAGAGTCTGGTCGTCAAATATCCCATTATATCACTGTTTTGTTGTGTTTTTGTATTGAAATAAATAAAATAAAGTGCTTTTGTATTGATCATATAAATAAAAATATAGATGGTATTTGCCTATTTTAGCTCATTTTCGAGTGAATATAAAAATATTATGTGCGTGAACACGGACACTGGTAGAGTCTGGTCATTATTAAGCAATAAATACAAAGTTTTATACGATTTTTAAGTTATAAAAAGTTTAATTTGATTTATATGTGTCATATTATATATTTATGTATTATATTATTTCAGCTGATAATCGGGAAAATAGTGGAAGATTGAGGATTTTTAACGATAACAATGTCTTTCGTAAATCAAAATGGCTGACGTGAAATTTCTGTTTATAATGCGGCAATTTCGCACATCCTGAACGAGTAATACACTAAATTCTCTCTCTATTATGCGTCAACTAATTGATCAGGTGTGATCAACAGATTATAGTTAGAATTATATTTTAACAATGCCAAGATTTTAAATGTATGAAAACTACTAGATTCGAATAATTTTATGTATTATATGTCATTAACGTTAATTAAACCAAATACTTAGAGAGCTATATACTTACTTAAAAGTACAATGTAATTCATATGAAATTAAAGACTACATTCCGCAAAAAATAGAATCAAACTAAACCATATTTGCATTTTTTTTTAAAAAATATGCAAAAATACTTTAACTTGAAAAATAAATATATATCCTGATATAGTTCATAAAATGCATTTTGTGAAATATTGTATTCAGGCCACAACACGTGGAGGAACTCTCTCCTGGTCCAAAATTTAATGTTTGGATCTATATTATATCATTTTTGGATTTTTTTTCTATGTTTTCCATTTTAGGTTACCAAAATAGAGCCCGTGCGCCTGACGAGGACCCGGGCCGTAAATGACCCTACACAGAGCTCCATTTTTTTAATTTTTTATTCTATGATTTTGGTTCTATGTACATTCATTTGATAAAGATTAAAAGCATGGCCGAGCAGCAGCACCCAGCAACCGGCCGTGTCTGCACCACTGTTGAGCGTGCTTGCTTAGGGTGTTTAGCATGCAGACAATGGCAACATGTGAACCCGGGGCCAAGGCAACATTACCCACGAAACTCATATGTCAATATAGAGCCCTTCCCCTGCCAGCTCGCTATTAAATCGAGTGATACGCAAAGGACAAACCAGGAATTGTCCCTTAACACATTTGTCTCAACCCGAATCTCGAACAGATGTATGCCGGTTTCTTTTGTATCCTCAAGATTTATGTGTGTTTGATTCAATTCGTTTCTAATTGGTGACGTGATCTCATTTTAGGTTAACAAAAAAGACCCTACACAGAGCTCCATTTTTTGGGATTTTTATTTATTGTTTTTGGTTTATATTTTCCGCTTCTTTATGTCTGCTTCCTGGTGACATAACCAGTACTCAAATTTAAACCTGGTCCTAGCGTTAACATTTTAGACGGATATAGAGGAATTATGGTTGAAAATGTTGAATGTACAACTGACATACAGGTATTAGCGAATGATTGATAAAAAATATATTGTTGTTGGTTTGCAACTAAAATATGCAGTCCTTTTAACATGAATGTGTTTCAATATAATCTGTGTGTTTTTTTAATTTTCAATTGTGTATGTTTTGCAATTTTTCAGGCGTTTGCGAGTGCCGAGTTTTCGTTCAATTCTCGTAATGGAGGGTAATGTTTGTTGCTTATCTGTTGATGTGATGCGACTTAAAGTTCAATAATTTCATAAATCGCCTTGATCTCTGGTCAGGACTTAACTATGTCCATATGTAGCATGAGAAACGTGTAGCACCGACGATTGTGTCGCCAAACAATATTTACCCGAGTCGTGCATTGCGCCTCTCACATCAAGAGTTCAACACTGTTCAAGTTCTCGGAACTTTTCTATCATGTCGGTCAATTTCTGGACTACCCAGTTTGTCGTCCTTTTGATAACATGATTGTACGACTCATTTGCATTATTAAACCATTGTTGTGGTAGCCAAGAATGTTTGAGTTTGGGGAGAAACATATGCTTCTCCAAATTGGTAAGTATCCCTTGTAAATATGTCAAATATGGATGTGTATTGGATATTTCTTGGTCCATTTCTGTGAATGAGGTTGCAGTTTCAGCACTTAAGATACCATTAGGACCGAAGAGTTTACAAATAATGCGGTTAACCTCAGGTTGAGGAAGACACTTACTGAGTAAATTTACCGCATTGTCCTTCAAATGTTTCGCGCAAAGAACTCTTGTGGCTTATGGGAAACATATGTCAATGGCTTTACAAGTCGAAAACTCTTCGTAGGGACAAAATATTAATTTACTCTGGTCAATGTCACTCAATTTATCCTCCAATTTCATATGAATTACTTTTAAGTAAGTATATAGCTCTCTAATCATTTGGTTTAATTAATGTTTATGACATATAAAACATAAAATTATTCCAATCTTGTAGTTTTCATACATTTAAAATCTTTAATTATTTAATAATTATAACACTAATCTGTTGATCACACCTAATCAATTAGGTGGCCCATAATAGAGAGAGAATTTAGTGTATTACTCGTACAGGATGTACGATAGGGCCGCATTATAAACAGAAATTTCACGTCAGCCATTTTGATTTACGAAACACAATGTTATCGTTAAAAATCCTCAATCTTTCACTATTTTCCCGATTATCAGCTGAAACTAGAAATATCACTGAAGATGATAAATACCCCCAAAACAGCACCTTGACTCAAAATATGGATTCCGACCGACCAACAAAAGGGCCATAACTCTTGTTAAATAACATGCAATTGTAAGACCTTTATGATGTGCACATCTCCTCTTGGTATAGAAGCTTCATGTAAAATGTTATTGAATTCCACCCAGTGGTTTGTAAGAAATAGGCTGGACAAAATATGGCTTCTGACCGACCAACAAGTTAATAAGTAAAAGGGCCATAACTCTGTAAAATAACATGCAATTATAAGACCTTTATGGTATGCACATCTCCTTTTGGTATAGAAGCTTCATGTAAAATGTTATTGAATTCCACACAGTGGTTTGTAAGAATTAGGCCGGACAAAATATGACCAGCAACTTAACAAAGACTCTATGAACAAGAAAAAGTAACAAAGGGCAATAACTCTGTAAATAAGAGTTATGGTTCTTGTACACTGAACTTCCTCTGATTATGCTCTACCATTGTATGCAGTTTTATTAGATTCCATCTGTTAGTTATTAAGTAATTCTCCGGACAAGAAAAAGTAACAAAGGGCAATAACTCTGTATTTAGATTAAATAGAGTTATGGTTTCTGTACACTGCACTTCCTCTCAATGTGTTGTATCATCCTATGAAGTTTTATTAAATTCCAACAATTAGTTTTAAAGTTATGCTCCGGACAAGACTCTACGAATATGAAAAAGTAACAAAGGGCAATAACTCTGTAATTATGTAAAATAGAGTTATGTTTCTTGTACACTGCACTTCCTCTGATTATGCTCTACCGTTATATGTAGTTTTATTAGATTCCATCTATTAGTTATTAAGTAATTCTACGGACAAGAAAAAGTAACAAAGAGCAATAACTCTGTATTTAGATAAAATAGAGTTATGGTTCCTATACACCGCACTTCCTCTTAATGTGTTGTATCATCCTATGAAGTTTTATTAAATTCCAACAATTAGTTTTAAAGTTATGCTCTGGACAAGACTCTATGTATAAGAAAAAGTAACAAAGGGCAATAACTCTGTAATTATGTAAATTAGAGTTATGGTTCTTGTACACTGCACTTTCTCTGATTATGCTCTACCATTGTATGCAGTTTTATTAGATTCCATCTGTTAGTTATTAAGTAATTCTCAGGACAAGAAAAAGTAACAAAGGGCAATAACTCTGTATTTAGATTAAATAGAGTTATGGTTCCTGTACACTGCACTTACTCTCAATGTGTTGTATCATCCTATGAAGTTTCGTTCAAATCCTATGTTGCATTGTTAAGATATGGTCCGGACAAAATATGGCTTCCGACCGACCGACCGACCGACCGACCGACCGACACAGTGACTCCTATATACCCCCCCAAAACTTTGTTTTTTGGGGGTATAATAATATAATAAATAAATATATAATATGACACATATAAATCAAATTAAACTTTTTATAACTTAAAAATCGTATAAAACTTTGTGTTTATTGCTTAATAATGACCAGACTCTACCAGTGTCCGTGTTCACGCATATAATATTTCTATATTCACTCGAAAATGAACTAAAATAGGCAAATACCTTTTATTTTTTTATTTATATGATACAATAGCACTTTATTTTATTCATTTCAATACAAAAACACAACAAAACAGTGATATAATGGGATGTTTGACGACCAGACTCTACCAGACTCTACCGGACTCTACCAGACTCTGTTTAGTCAGGGTCTTTCAAATAGTATGGTCTAGAAACGCCCTATATAAACGCCTTATCGTACTACATATCTTGTCTCTATCGATTTTTTACCTGGAAGTGTTTATCACGGCGTGTAATTATCACGCTTAGCGAATTAGTGTTTATCACGGCGTGTATTTATCACGCTTAGCGAATTAGCGTATTTTGTCCTAATATGTAATCGTAAATGATTTATTTTAAAGCTAGTTAAACATGGGCAATATTCCGCCTATCCCGCTTAATGATCATTTGCTTCGCGATACTGGTCTAAGAAAATTGTCATATCCTTTAAATGATTTAAGTATTTTTGTATAATATTTATACCGTAGAATAGGAATATCAAGTTTAAATTTGTTATCGTATAATCAACCTGTTTAATTGTTTGTTTGTCTTTCCTTTAATGGAATTGCATTCGACGATGTTTAATAATGTTTAATTGTTACGTGTGTAATACCCGAATAATTCTTAATTCTTAAGTGGTACAAAATGCATTTCTTTGATGATGTTACGTGCGAAAAGATGCGTTGTCGCTTGATCATTAATCCTTTGTATTTCTTTAATAAATCATTATCAAGTGTAGGAGTAATGAGTAATCCTAATTATCACACCAAGATTACATATTTCTTAATTAGGTGGCACAAACTACACGTTATTTCTTTGATGATTTTATGTGCGAAAATATGCGTTGTCGCGTGATCCTTTAATCCTTTGTATTCTTTAATAGATTATTTCTAAGTGAAGGAGAATTCTTTGTTGTTATATAAAAATTTAAGGTTGTTAAAACTGTTTTCATCTGCTACACGTTCATCGTTCCCGTCTGAGTTCCTAGTTAATTGTCGAATCCCGGTAGTTCAGTCGGTAACGATGCGGGCTGTCAATCCAGGGGTCGTGAGTTTGAATCCCGACTCGGCCAACTTTCTTTCCGACGTCTGACAAAAGTCAATGCGCCATTCGTATTCCACCAATGGGCTAAGTCTATGCGGAAAAGCAGCCAGTTGCTTGGGAAGATTGTTGTGTGGACTACTGTTGTGAGAAAACCAGGAAACACATGAGTAGGTGAACTGGCCGCCGTGATATGACTGAGAAATTGTTAAAAACGGCGTTAAACCCCAAACAATCAATCAATCAATAATTGTATTCACCAATATAAAAACTAGTTTAGCAGATGCTTATGATGTGCTCAGGTGAGCTAATAAAACAAACAGAAGTTGTGATTTGTTCTTTTTAATCAATGTCATAATAAATGATAACAACATGTTTCTTTGAGATGATTGAGCACCATTATGTAACACAACACTGTACAAGGGACACACACACACATATATATATATATATAATATATACACACACATATACACAGTGGCTACACTCAAGGATTGTACATAGAATATTAGGAACAAATACTTTGCTATTTAAGATGAGACTTTCTTTTGTATATGTTATGAAAACTGAAAAATCAATAACACATTTATTTTGGGATTGTAGAAAATGCTCTCGTTTTTAATCTTTAGTTTACTTTCGTTCTTTCTCACACTGAACGTCCTCGTCTTCTTTGTTTTCCCAAACGGCATTGTGAGGAAGGAAGTCGAAACGGCACAGTTTCATAGCAAGCTACAAGGTCTCACATCCTGTAAAATTAGAAAAATGTCACTTGAATATCAGAATGAGGTATCAAAATATATCTTAGTACATACTTGGAAAAAAAAGTTCACACAAAAACAATTATCTCAAGCTTAAATTAGTATAAATTTCTGAGGACTGCTAAGCTACATGTTCCCTCTTTCCCTGCATAAGAAGGTGTTACATGTAGGACCCTGTAACTGTTGATTTTGGCCAAAATTATAGCTCAAAATCACTTCAAACTTTCAAAATAATTTAAAGATCATGTCTTGGGCATTAAATATATCTCACCATGCAAGTTGGAAGTAACTACACATTGAAAATTGTTTTCTAAATATCAACGTATTGTGCCAATAACTGAATAAAACACCATTTTTCTTTAGATTTTTAACAGGTCAAAACATGAAAATACGGATGAAATATGAAAATCTAAGACATCGACATCATAAATTAGACTTAAATATAAAAGAAAAAAGCCGCTATTTTAGTCCCATAAACACCATGCAAGTAGGAGAATCTCCGAAAAAAAATAGATTTTCAGCTTTTGGCGATTACAGTAATGGCGTAAAAAAACAAAAACAAAAATTCTTTACATTTTAAACGGGTCAAAACATGAAAATACGGATGAAATATGAAAATCTAAGACATCGACATCATAAATTAGACTTAAATATAAAAGAAAAAAGCTGCTATTTTAGTCCCATAAACACCATGCAAGTAGGAGAATCTCCGAAAAAAGTAGATTTTCAGCTTTCGGCGATTACAGTAATGGCGTAAACAAAGTCGTTCGTATCAAAGTAAACTTTCAAATACGAAAAACCACCTAAATAAGAAATGTCAGGACAAAATACTTTCATGCAAAGAAAAAAGAATACTTACATTGCATCAAGGATTACTTTGTTGGTCACATTGATGGATAAACATTTAGATATACGTAGTTTTATAACTTGATCGTTTTCTTCTGTTTTCTTCTGTTTTCCAAAATGGCGGGTTCCCCGGATGTTGGTCACGTGATACTATACAGCTTATTTCGCGCACTGTGCTCGATTCTAGACCATACTATTTGAAAGACCCTGGTTTAGTGATACCCGAATAATGACATCACAAACTTTAAAATAATCACAAAGTTAGAATGCTCTATAAATTTATAAATGTAAATAAAGAAACATAAAATCAAAATCGTCAATCGTTGTTCACACCATTTTCACCTCTATAGTGTGCCAATTAGCACCTGCTTCACACCTGTAAAAAAATCGCTCTATAGCGTTTATGTGGTACGAAATTGCAGTGGTACGATATTGGGGTGGTACGAAGTCTCCAACATCCCATTTCCCCCATAATTTGCTTTTAAAGTCTTGTATAACAATGGCATCGTATGCTGTCATTTGGGTAAGGGGATATTGTTCCTTATCTCGAATATGGTAAGTGGTGAAATTATGTTAACGTCTTCTTATGATATTACCCCACCCACTAAACAAAAACGAAAACTTATTTTCAATTTTAGACCAATTAATTTGCGATGCTACGATTTAATGTCTTCGCATACACATTTATGTGCACTTTTAGTTAAATCCTCAAATAAAATAAATGAAGTTATTATACTGCCAAGCAATATTTACTGTGAGTTTTCGATAAATTCCTAGCAATAGGTCGCAAAATTCTTGCTAGTCTCGACGCCATATTGCCCTTCAAGGACAAGAGAGTTTCGGGAGAAATGATTGTCTTTTGGCGTTGAACAACATACAACATAAATAATAAAAACGAGCGTTTGAAGTGAAATTAGTTAATTAATATTTGTACGCATTGATATTTTACAAGTTGGTTACATAACAAATTTAATTAGTGAAAACCAACATTAATAACAATTGAAGTCTCCCTAGCCAATAAATAAATTGTTATAAGGGAAATAACTCGTACAACACTTTACACAAATCGAAATAGGTTAACCCCCGTGTAAAGTTTAAAACGCTGGTATGATTCAGAGACAAACAGGCACTATTGTCTCTGTATGATTATGATGACAACTATTTAACCCTTACCCACATGTAGACGTAGTTTGACTCATCTGCAGCAGACGGCGTTTGAAAGCATTGTCACTTTGTGACGGGTCTGTATATAAAGCAGACGTGTATATTATATGTAATAGCAGGGACGTAGATAATCTTATCTACGTCCCTGATAATAGGTAATATGAGTATAGGTGCTACCTTTTTCGGGTAAACATTTATTAACTTTTGTGATCGGTAAATAATTCCCCGTGAACTGCAGTTAGCCCCTTGCTTGCAACACGATCAATTTTTACGAGTCCTATCGACCTAAGCAAAGAAAATAAAAATCATCATCAGGTTAAGCATATATTTAACTTCATAACATATGGTCAAGATTTTAAATCCATGAAATTATGATGACAGGTACAACAAATAATTAACTTGCCCTTCATAAAGTACTTCAAATGAAACGATTCCATAATTTACGGAACTACATATATTTGACGAGTCAAAGTATCCTTTCCTATCATTTCTGTCGTTTTCTTTTTGGTTATTTATTCATCATTTCCGTTACGCTAATAGAATGACGTCATATTATGACGGCATATTACAGGAATTTGGATTTGTAACTTCCGGAAAGTCAGAAAACCCTTATGAGTTTTTATTTGAACTCGTTTTAGAAATAGACCACGAGTGTTATTAAACGCAAATGATCTCACATAAAATTACTTGTGCTCGTTCCTGTATCGAGTACGTATTATCATATTTAATTATTTCCTCTAGAAGTTTTTTTGTTTTTGATATTTTCTTTTCATCCAATCAAAACGAAAGAGTATCGTGACTGCATCGAAAAATTCACTCTGGACAAACATTTTGGATAGACGGTATAGCAAACGGTTAAGCAAACTTCATACTGACGGGAAAAAATGAAAATCGAATATTATATTCTTATTCGTATTTATAAAATAGAAAACATATCAATTACAAATAATTTATCGTAAGACCCCTGATAATGCAAATTCATTACAATCAAAAAAATCCCTTAGTATTTCTGTGCACAGCTCAAACATTGCTTTATCCTTTCCTACATACAGATCCTTTCTAATGCATTTAAAATATTGTGGCAAAAGAAATAATTGCTTATAGTGAGGGCATCTTTCTTTTGAAATAATGCATTTAACTTTTTTAATAATTGTACTTTCATTTTTTAGACATATGCCCACGTCTTACTTTATATAATGATTATCGTTTGCTGCAGATTTGATGTATGTGGAAAATGATTACCTCAGCAAGATTGATAAATAAAATGAGCTTAAACTTAGGAATATTTTGCCTGTGGACAGAATTTGTACAGGATTTATAGCGAGAACAGAAATAAGTAAGATCAATCAGTCCAGACATCCTACAGTCTGATCAACGATATTTTTTCCACAAGAAAATTATTTTATAGCTCAGTTAACTTAACCCCTTTCCCACTTGCACACATATTTTTAGATAATGCCAATGATCAATTTTGCCACAATGTTTTTTCACTCACAGAGACACATCATTCTTTTGCCTAAATGTTTTCAAAGCCGTCTGCTGCTGTCTGATTGGTCGTATTGGGAAATGGTTGAATACAAACTGTGTGTATTCATATGCATGTGTACTGCTTGATCTGGAAATGTGTTCATCACAACATTCAGAAGGTATATTTTTGTGTTTGGATCTACACTGGTCCTAAATGTTGGAAGCCATGATTTCGTTTCACAAATGAGCCGTCCCGCGAGAAAACCAACATTACGGCCTCTGCGTTAATTATCGACAAAATCAGCCTGCGCAGTCCAGAGTATTAGATCCCGGGTTCGATACCCGGCTCGCGGCGGTCAATGTGGAGTGCCCTTGAACAAGGTACATTTCACCCGTCAAACGAGAAAAAACAACATTATGGCCTCTGCGTAATGTATCGATCCGGATCAGCCTGCGCTGTCCGCGCAGACTGATCCGGGTCGACACATTCCGTCTCAGGGGTATAGAGTAATGATTCCTGAAACAGAAAATCCACAGGAGGCGAAAATTGTCTTTCCGGGTAAGCCTGCGCGGAAAACTTAAGCTGATCCGGGTCGATACTTTACGCAGAGTCCACAATGTTAGTTTTCTCGCGGGACGGCTGAAAAAGTAGTGATGATGTATTAACTCCTCTGCCAACTTTGTCTACCCAGTACTGGATCGTGTTGTAGCTTTTTCTACACTGAAGTCGTAGCAATACTGAAATGGTACATTTTGTTTAAACACTCTCTGATGCCTGTGCAGCAGACGTCTTTTGAAAACATTGTTACTAAAAGGGGGAAATAAGCTATTTCAAAGTGACTAGCCCCATTGGTAAAGGAAGGCATTCATATTTGTAAAACATCCCTTGTGCAACCGACTGTTTGAACTTAATTTTTGCATACTAACACATCCGCCCCACTAATACTTCAGTACTTTGATCACATCATCAAATTACTCCGCTTAGAACTATTTGATTCGGCGGAGCTTTGTTTCTACGGAGCTGCCTGTGTTATTAGAACACCCGTTTATTAATTGTATAGTGTGTTGACTCTGGAACGAATAGCTGTCGACAACCGTCCCGAAATCACCCGTCTTATTCCGTTTACTAACAGCGAATGATACGAGTATTCCCTACAAATGCATAGACTGATCGGACCATGTCACATCAGTTGAAATTGAACTTCTATTAAGTCAAATTGGCGAACTGAGGATAAACTTGCTTGCCTACATTCATGACAATCAAGTCATATTTTGACCTTAAATACTGAAATGAAGGAGTTTTCATGTGGTGTCCTATTTATTTATTTCAGATTTTGAGATCCGTGATAATAACAGTGTGAACACTATAAGTCTATAAGGATTTATGTTATGGCTTAAGTTGGCGACACGCAATAATTCTGCAAAATCTTAACTCCGTCCTTATAAACCACGCAGTATATCTTAATCATTATTTATTTAATTCTTTCCAATATACAACAAATCCGCGGCAGTCGAGTTTAAATCATATAAGCATTAATAATGAACATCTCTATAAATGAAAGTATAACCTTTAATCAAAGTTAAAAACGTTTTGCCAAAATGGAAAGTTGCATATTATTAGCAAATTCTCCCGTTGTCACAATGATTTCATAAAATTGTTTGCTATAGATGCGTCAGAATGCGTCTCCATGCGAAAAGGGGTTACTCACGAGTTCCGCCAAATGGAGACATCGCTTCATCCCAATATTTTGAATCGCAGATGTAAAGTAGAACACCCGATTACGCTATGAAATTGTTATGTAGAATACCCGATTACCCTCTGAAGTTGTTAGTAGAACGCCTGGGATTGGTTTATTTCCATCGGAAATAACCGACAAGTCATTGAGAAATATCGATTTATTTGGACGTCGGACAGAAACCCCCGATCTAATACATTTTCTAATACATTTTTGAGTTCTACCAATATTGCGTCCCTTCTTCACGTTTGAATTTTCCTGCTCGTATATTTCAGACGGGGGTACATTATGTCAAATGATGCTAGTCATGACAAAACGTTCAATGACTTACATCACCGGGGAATTGGTTCAGAACGGTTTGAACTCTCGAACGCTCCTCTTCTTTTCATACATGTCCAAGTACATTTACGGAATCCGCCTTAACCAACATTACGGCCTCTGCGTAATGTATCGACCCAGATCAGCCTGCGCAGTCAGCGCAGACTGATCCGGGTCGACACATACCGTCTCAGGGGGATAGAGGTATAGAGTAATGATTCATGAAACAGAAAATCCACAGGAGATGAAAAGTGTCTGTCCGGGTAAGCCTGCGCGGGATGCTTAGGCTGATCCGGGTCGATACTTTACGCCACAATGTTCGTTTTCTCGCGGGACGGCTCTTGCCTAGTCCTGGTTTGGTTCAATTACGGAGACTGGAATATATCCGTTGTCATGCATCCCCGAGACACTGAGATGATTTGTATAATTTATAACAGAAAAGTGTTTAATTGTTCCCCACGCTAGCTTAAAGTGTAATTAATTCGACCCACAAGATTAATATTTCGGATGTTAATGACGGTCTTCAGTACACGTAAGAATAGAATAGACAAATAGCCGCGTTAATATCATCCAGCAACGTTAATATTTAATTAGTTTTCCTCATACAGACGACTGTAGGCGCATCATCAGGGGAAAGGGATCAACAGAAACACATGAGCCGTCTCGCGAGAAAACCAACATTGTGGACTCTGCGTAAAGTGTCAACCCGGATCAGCTTAAGCATGCCGCACAGGCTAACCCGGACAGACACTTTTCGCCTCATGTGGATTTTCTGTTTCAAGAATCGCTACTCTATCTATCCCCCTTTAGACGGAATGTGTCGGCCGGATCAGTCTGCGCGGACAGCGCAGGCTGATCTGGTCGATACATTACGCAGATGTGTATATATATGAGCCGTCCCGCGAGAAAACCAACATTGTGGACTCTGCGTAAAGTGTCAACCCGGATCAGCCTAAGCATGCCGCACAGGCTAACCCGGACAGACACTTTTCGCCTCATGTGGATTTTCTGTTTCAGGAATCATTCACTCTATACCTCTATCCCCCCTGAGACGGAATGTGTCGGCCCGGATCAGTCTGCGCGGACTGCGCAGGCTGATCTGGGTCGATACATTACGCAGATGCCATAATGTTGGTTTTCTCGCGAGACGCCTAATTTATTATCACATTTTCCAACAATGTTTTCAACCATGTTTCATATTTATACGTCCTATTTTCAAGGTGTAATAATTGTTTTGCTCGGTTGTATGGAAGCCCTGGAGGGACTTCTTACTTCAATACTTCTAACTTCAATACTTCTAACTTCATTACTTCTAACTTCCAAACTTCTAACTTCTAACTTCATTACTTCTAACTTCATCACTTCTAACTTCATTACTTCTAACTACACTCACTTCTAACTTCTAACTCACTTCTAACTTCATTTCTTCTAACTACATTCACTTCTAACTTCTAACTTCATTACTGGTAATGAAATAAGAAGTTAGAAGTGAATGTAGTTAGAAGTAATGAAGTTAGAAGTTAAAAGTGATGAAGTTAGAAGTAATGAAGTTAGAAGTATGGAAGTTAGAAGTATTGAAGTTAGAAGTAAGGAAGTTAGAAGTAATGAAGTTAGACGTTAGAAGTGAATGTAGTTAGAAGTAATGAAGTTAGAAGTGATGAAGTTAGAAGTAATGAAGTTAGAAGTAATGAAGTTGGAAGTTAGAAGTAATGAAGTAAGAAGTTA
>JASEVX010000010.1:10239510-10466040 GCA_031761405.1 Serripes groenlandicus
GACCTTAAAAGAATAGTATTTATTCTTTCCAATGACTATATGCCAAGCTCTGTTTTCAGAGTTTTTTAATCACAAATTTGCCAGCACTACATGAATACGCTCAGTAGCTGTCAGATCCATCAAGTTTTTATTGTCTCTGCTTATGAAAGTTGTTTCCTTCCCTTCATGAAATCTAGAATGTTAGCACAAACATCACCGGCTATAGTAAAACCACTCACAGCCATGATTTTATCACCCAGCAAAAACTAATTTAGAAATTTCTGAATTCTTAGTAATGTGTATATAAGTGGTCACTAAACGAGGTCCAATGTAGCCTGTGTAGGACAGGTTTGACTCAGTATCGCATTCCATGATGGGAATTAACGCCTCTTCATCTTTTTCTGTATCGAGCTGTACAGGGACATTGAGTTCAATTGCCCGTCTTACAAGGTCTTCTTGCTGGTGTTGTCTACTATTTAAAATAACCCATATCAGGGACAGGAAATTGGTTCTTCTTGCTTGGTCGAACACAAATTAAGTGGCCTGAATATACCTGAAATATAAATAAAAAAAATATATAGAAACAAATGTTTGTCATTTTGGCACAAGTATAACAAGTTTCCTGTGTGATTACACAATGTTGCATATCTTACATAATCCGAAAAATATTAATATCTAACCATTGAAATACCACACTCATGTGATTACATGTGAAGTTGGGAACAATTCACAAGCCCCTTGATGGATTTTAATACATAAAGAATGCGACATGAGAGAAATTATTGATTTACCCATCATATACTCAATTGTTGAAAATAAGTTTCAAATGTAAATAGATATATTACTAATAGACAATTTATAAAAAAGCTTGATGATAACACGGGTCTCCCTCTCTATCGCAATAGCAATACACCAGTACTTAAACTAGGATTTTGTTAACTGGATCAACCAGTTTAATAATAGCTTATAATAGCCCATGGCCTAGTGTTCGGTTAGTTAGTTTAATATGAATACAGCCATGGTCTTTGTCTACAAATACTTTTCATTTGGTTTTTGCTTCTTAATGTACTGCTGTAGACTCAAGCGATAGCTATAATTTAGCTATTTTGAACAATTGGTTAGCGGAATCTAGATTACTACCACCTGTTCACGGACATTGACAATGTACTTACTCGATGTTTTAATAAGCTTCTGGTGCATTTACGTTAACAATTTACTAAGGCTTTAACCGTTTCCCTCATGTAGACGCTTTCTGACGCCTCTGAAGCAGACAACTTTTGAAATCATAGTGGAAAATGGAGAAATTGCTCATGATGAGCAATTTCTCCATTTGTCACAATCATGAATGATTTAAACTCTATCCAATATTCATACTATCATTTCGAGATTTTCTATCTTTCGGACTTGATAACTTCAAAGTCATCTGCTGCACCTTTATTGTATGTGGGAAAGAGTAAATTATAAACAAAATAAACAACAGGCTGGGTATGCATTGTGAGCAATGACCATATATGCATGTATCTGATTCTGAAAAATCTCAAGGCTTTAGTTTATAAGATATTTAAACCAGTACTAACCAGAATTAATTTTTCCTTTTTGTTGAACTGACTTATGTTTATACAAATGGATCCAATTAAACAAAGGGACACAACTTTGGTTAACTATAACAATTCGGATTCGCTACACTGTATATTTGCCACAGTACCACGATTTAATTAAAATGTATCCCACTCTCTTTCACTATATCTTATTGCATAATTCCCAAATAATCAGATGGTTGAAAATGAGAATGTGTTTGAATATTTGTCAGTTCGAAGAATTTGTTGTCCGACAGTCATGACTGAAGAGTTTCGCGAAGACTGCCGACATCTCTACAATATAATGTTAGGCCTACTTACCAACACTTTAGACGATACATTGGAGTTGTTTATTTTTAAATATTTCACCAGATACGTCTCAAGTTGTCCTTATTCGGGATACAGTAAAATTTAAGGCTTCAAACGGCAATTTTTAGTTGTGTCTGTAAGGCGCTTTTCTGTAAATGGCGTGCGTCTAGATCACCTTGATTAGTACGGTACTAGTCGGCTATTTTGATTAACTGGAACAAAATATTTCATTCTCAGTTCCAGGCTTTTTTCGCTTTTTCTTAAAATTGTTAGTTCACACGAAATTACGCAGTTCTTTTATTACCTTAAACATCGATTTAGAATTAATAATGATTGACTAGACGACAATATTTTTTCAAACTGTGTTTATACGTCGGACCAGCCGCATTTTAAACATATCCAAAATGGCGGGCCCCATTGAATTTTTCCAGTTTCATTTCAGAAAGCTTCATGGGTTATTGAAAAAAAAAAAAAAAAAAAAAAAATCTCACACCTGTTAACTATAAGCGAAAAAACCCATTCATGGTTTTTTTTCGTATTAAAGATCGATTGTGCAAGGGTCATACGTCTGCTGTCACAACGGACATTATGTTATTTACCCTTCCAACATGCAACAAATATGCCGTAGACGATTTGAAATCATCTTGCGAAAACTATGGAAAGTCTCTTTATATAAATGTTTAGTTTTAGATGAGTGTTGAAAACATCGTGGCAGGAAGAGACACAAGATGAGCAATTTCTCCTTTTGCAACAATGGTTGCAAACACTACATATTTAAATAATATGATTATAGGTGCTACCTATTTCGGGTAAACATTTATTATATGTTGTGATCGGTGAATAATTCCCCGTGAACTGCAGTTAGCCCCTTGCTTGCAGCACGATCAGTTATTTACGTCAATTACGAGTCCTACCGACCTAGGCAAAGAAAATAAAAATCATCATCAGGTTAAGCTTATATTTAACTTTAACATATAGCCAAGATTTTACATCCATGAAATTATGATGACAGGTACAACAAATAATCAACTTGCCCTTCATAAAGTACTTCAAATAAAACGATTCC
Organism: Serripes groenlandicus; assembly: GCA_031761405.1. Lineage (NCBI taxonomy): Eukaryota > Metazoa > Mollusca > Bivalvia > Cardiida > Cardiidae > Serripes > Serripes groenlandicus. The sequence continues at coordinate 10,242,442 of JASEVX010000010.1, forward strand.
ATAATTTACGGAACTACATTTGTGACAAGTCAAACTAACGTTTCCTATACTTTCTGTCGTTTTCTTTTTGGTTCATTTAGTTTAAACTTATTTATATTACATCGATTGTGAAACAAGCTTTCAGCTTATATTAATCACGCTCGATGTCTGCTTCCTGGAGACTTAAATCCCAAAGTCAGGAACATAGAACATAGAACATATTTATTGATTATAAACATACATACAATGTTTCGAACCAAATACAATGAATTAACAAATCAAAATACCAAAACAAAAACAAAAAAAACAAAAACAAAGAAAAGTCAGGACCCGCTCATCACGGGACTCGAACCAGGGACCTTTGATACAAGAGGCCGACGCTCTACCTCTGCACCACTAATAGAATGACGTCACTTTTATGACGTCATATTACAGAAATTTGGATTTATAACTTCCGGAAAGTCAAAAAACCCTTACAAGTTTTTATTTGAACTCGTTTTAGAAATAGACGACGAGTGTTATTACACGCAAATTATCACACATAAAATAACTTGTGCTTGTTCCTTTATCGTGTATGTATTATCATATTTAATTATTTCCTCTAGAAGTTTTTTTTGTTTCGATATTTTCTTTTCATCCAATGAAAACGTACGAGTATCGTGACTGCGTATCACTGCATCGAAAAGTTCGCTCTGGACACAATTTTAGGAAAGACGGTATAGCAATTTTTTGCAAAGTTCATACACATTACCTATTGACGGGAAACATCGCCGGCTTCGTAGTCACAGCGTAGCATAGCGCAGCACAACGTGTCAGCAAACGCAACAGAACGTATGAACCGGCGGGATGCACTATGTTCACGTTCTATTACGTTTTTGCTACAATTTTAGTCTTTTGTCGAAAGATGTATCTGAGACTACTTACATGTAGACGGGCAGTGAATGTTGTTAGGGACGGATGTGTGAATGCTCAAGCTCGCCTGACTCTTCACTGTACTTAGATGTATTATTTCCATATACAACAAATCTGCAACAGACGACTTTGAAAAAATAGTGGCGAAAACCTGAACAATCTCCATAAAAGATAGCTTAATTGTTAAATAAAGTGGAAAACATTGTGGCCAAAGGAGAAATTGCTCATCATGAGCAATTCCGCCTTTGGCCACTATGTTTTCAAAAGTCGTCTGCTACTATTGCGTCAAAATGCGTCTGCAGGTGGGAAAGGGTTAAGACACCAACTCGGCTGACACTGCTAAAGTACTATAACGAGTTGTATCCGTTTCACCAGTTTTAACTCGTTTACCACTCACAATAAATACGCAGCAGACGACTTTGAAAAAAAATAAAAACAATGTGGAAATTATCTTTAAACGATACCATAATTATTATATATACTTAAAAACATTGTGGCAATTGAAAAAAATGATTACTATGAGAAATGTATCCTTTGGTCGCAATGTTTCTAAAAGTCGTCTGTTCCAGAGACGTCAGAAAGCGTCTGTGTGAGGGAAAGGGTTTTACTGTATGCTATATTCTACATTTTGTAGCAAAGAAAACTCTGAATTTATATGTGCCACATGTACAAAACGTACATATTCTGAAATCGTAATCCTATACTATAGCAGCAGATAAACCCAAAAACTGAAACGTATATTTAATTTGAATAATGACTAGTTTAAAACAAACAGGTATTGGGATTTCGGAATTTTAACAATTTTGCCATACAATTAATAGATTGACATTATGCAATAGGATAGAAAAGTGTCAATCAAAGCGCCGAAGCCACTATAGTGGCGATTATGTAAAAAATCTAGCAATATGTACCATGGTGTAGGCCTTGCAATTTGAAAAAAAATACATTTTACATTTTTGCCAATTGATGAAGAAAGAATGACGCTAGGCATAACAACTGTTGTCAATCATCGGAAAGAATGAATGGCCAGGCCGGGATTCGACCTTACGACCCCCTAAGCCCAATGGAGTGATGAACCTTTAGAAAAACCTTTTAGAACACCCTAGAAACTGCCATTCATTCTTTCCGATGATTGACAGAAGTCATTGTGACTAGTGTCATTCGTCTCATACCAATAGGCTAAATAGTCTGTATGGGAAGAATGGTGTGTAGAGTACTTGTGCCAGAAAGCCTGGTTACACACGCCGTGATATGACTGGTGTGTAGAGTACTTGTACGAGAAGGCCTAGTAACACACGCCGTGATATGTAGAGTACTTGTGCGAGAAGGCCTGGTAACACACGCCGTGATATGACTGGTGTGTAGAGTACTTGTGCGAAAAGGTCTGGTAACACACGCCGTGATATGACTGGTGTGTAGAGTACTTGTGCGAGAAGGCCTGGTAACACACGCCGTGATATGACTGGTGTGTAGAGTACGTCTGCGAGAAGGCCTGGTAACACACGCCGTGATATGACTGGTGTGTAGAGTACTTCTGCGAGAAGACCTGGTAACACACGCCATGAGATGACTGGTGTGTATAGTACTTGTGCGAGAAGGCCTGGTAACACACGCTGTGATATGACTGGTGTGTATAGTACTTGTGCGAGAAGGACTGGTAACACACGCCGTGATATGACTGGTGTGTAGAGTACTTGTGCGAGAAGGTCTGGTAAGACACGCCGTGATATGACTGGTGTGTAGATTACTTCTGCGAGAAGGCATGGTAACACACGCCGTGATATGACTGGTGTGTAGAGTACTTCTGTGAGAAGGCCTGGTAACACACGCCGTGATATGACTGGTGTGTAGAGTACCTCTGCGAGAAGGTCTGGTAAGACACGCCGTGATATGACTGGTGAGTAGAGTACGTCTGCGAGAAGGCCTGGTAACACACGCCGTGATATGACTGGTGTGTAGAGTACGTCTGCGAGAAGGTCTGGTAACACACGCCGTGATATGACTGGTGTGTAGAGTACTTCTGCGAGAAGGCCTGGTAACACACGCCGTGATATGACTGGTGTGTAGAGTACTTCTGCGAGAAGGCCTGGTAACACACGCCGTGATATGACTGATGTGTAGAGTACTTGTGCGAGAAGGCATGGTAACCCACGCCGTGATATGACTGGTGTGTAGAGTACTTCTGTGAGAAGGCCTGGTAACACACGCCGTGATATGACTGGTGTGTAGAGTACCTCTGCGAGAAGGCCTGGTTACACACGCCGTGATATGACTGGTGTGAATAGTACTTGTGCGAGAAGGTCTGGTAACACACGCCGTGATATGACTGGTGTGTAGAGTACTTCTGCGAGAAGGCCTGCTAACACACGCCATGATATGACTGGCGTGTAGAGTACTTGTGCGAATAGGCCTGTTAACACACGCCGTGATATGACTGGCGTGTAGAGTACTTCTGCGAGAAGGCTTGGTAACACACGTCGTGATATGACTGGCGTGTAGAGTACTTCTGCGAGAAGGCCTGGTAACACACGCCGTGATATGACTGGTGTGTAGAGTACTTCTGCGAGAAGGACTGATAACACACCCCGTGATATGACTGGTGTGTAGAGTACTTGTGCGAGAAGGCCTGGTAACACACGCCGTGATATGACTGGTGTGAAGAGTACTTGTGCGAGAAGCCTGGTAACACACGTCGTGATATGACTGGCGTGTAGAGTACTTGTGCGAGAAGGCCTGGTAACACACGCCGTGATATGACTGGTGTGTAGAGTACTTCTGCGAGAAGGTCTGGTAACACACGCCGTGATATGACTGGTGTATAGAGTACTTGTGCGAGAAGGCCTGGTAACACACGCCGTGATATGACTGGTGTGTAGAGTACTTGTGCGAGAAGGCCTGGTAACACACGCCGTGATATGACTGGTGTGTAGAGTACTTCTGCGAGAAGGCCTGGTAACACACGCCGTGATATGACTGGTGTGTAGAGTACTTCTGCGAGAAGGTCTGGTAACACACGCCGTGATATGACTGGTGTATAGAGTACTTGTGCGAGAAGGCCTGGTAACACACGCCGTGATATGACTGGTGTGTAGAGTACTTGTGCGAGAAGGCCTTGTAACACACGCCCTGATATAACTGGTGTGTAGAGTACGTCTGCGGGAAGGCTTGGTAACACACGCCGTGATATGTAGAGTACTTCTTCGAGAAGGCCTGGTAACACACGCCGTGATATGGCTGATGTGTAGAGTACTTCTGCGAGAAGGCCTGGTTACACACGCCGTGATATGACTGAAATATCGTTGAAAACGCCCTTAAGCTCCAATCAATTAATCCATCGTAAATCCTATCCTAAAAGTCAAGAGATTCACAATCCTAAATAAAACAGACGACGAAAGGTTTTGGTTTAAGCACAATATGCTAATGACAAGATGCCGGTTGGTTGCATTTCAAGTATTAAACATTGAACTGTAACAGCGACATTGCGCAAGGTCTCAAGATATCTTAATAAGTGTGTGTCTGATTGCGTTTGTATTCGATCTATAATTACAGTTTGATATATGGCGTTAACCGGGTGATGTCAATAAAATGTTACAATCATTTTGCAAAGTTTACTGAACGAGCCGCATAAACATGTTTATATTGATTCAAAATACAGCCGTACATTGTATCTACATTTTTCAGTTGTATATGAAGAACTTTTCACTTTGAGAAAATCTGAACAAAATCGAGACTTATTTCTCAGTATCTGAAACATCCCAGGTATCTGGTATCGCACCATTCTAAATCTTCTGTGCATGGAGTTTATCAGTGTATTGGTCCTCTTCATTGGACTATTTTCCCATTCTTCCAACAGGGCATTTATTGAATGACCAGCAGTAGCGATGGTATTCTGGCGATGAAAAAAGTACAAAGAAGTCGAGAGACAAATGCAGTGGCGGATTTTACCGGGAGCCCGTAAGGCCCGTGCGCCGAAAAATGAATGTTTTATGCATTTTTTTTTTTTTTTTTTAATATATAAACTTTATAGACAATTAATACACTGATTTATCTCAAGTCCGTTTCCAGTCATGAACATTTCACCAGTACTTAAACTACAGGCGTTTCATGAAGCTGCGGCTATTGTTGAATCCGTCCCGGAGGAATATTATAAACCTTTTATAACTGTCCCATTTTGGATCATCTGCTCAAAGACATCCTCAAACGATTTACCTCACTTCAGCAGCGGACTACTACGACATTCGTAGAGTTCCCGCCAGTTGATATAGCACTTAACGACGAGTCGGTAAACTTTATAAGGTCAGACCTGCCATCGGACGATACACTCAAGGTGTAAATCGAAAGCTTGAGGAATAAATTGGGTGGTGTATCACCCTTATCTTACCAACCAGTCAACCATTGACGACTTGATTAAGGACGTCAAGTCCGACTGAAGATCATATATAGATGCCAACATTTATGTTTTCAAAAGTACTCTGCTGCAGATTTATATTGTTTTCAAAAGCAATTTATGAATTAAAAATGTAGCCTACCTAGTATCATTTGAACCCCAGTCACAATTACCTTGCGATAGGTTTGCCAGCGTTTTGCGGCGAATTTCTAGACATTTTCTGGACTATTAGCGGGCATTGAGTCATTGAACTCGGACTTAAAACTTCATCGCAAGCTGATCGCACCTTAATCGGTTGATACCTGGCCGATGTTTGGCCGGGCATCACACTTATTGGGTAAGCGCCGCGCCAAATTCGCCGCTCAGAGCACGAAATTGGGCAGACACTTAGGTTCGCAGATTATAAAAGCAGGCTCATCGCATCATTCGTCAGATTATCCAGTCGCTAACTACAGAAGGTAACAATTAAACACACAGTTTATCACAAAAGTGTCAGAGTAACAGTACTACAAGCTGCTCTAGAAAAAAAGGGAGGACTGAAGAAGGAAAATGAGAGGACAGAAACCACAAGAGAGGGAGAGTGGCAGTGAAGTGAATGAGACCATGCCTCTCCTCTTCAGCCACCAATGCACCAAGAACACTCTTGAGTTGAAACTGTTCAGAATGTTTGTCTTGATGATATGTAGACCAAGTTCGAATATTGGTTATGTCTGTTCAAAAACACGTGCCAAATTGAAGAAAATTTTGTGAACACTGTAGAAGCCACATTTTTAAAACTTTGGTCAAAATATTTATCTTCATGATATCTAGGCCAAGCTCGAATACGGGTCATGCCAGTCTCCCAGTCTAGTACATGGTTTAGAAAATTATTTCTACTTGATGGAAGTTGAATTAACATTGACATATTTCTCAATAAAATTAGGCAGAAACGTCAAAATATTCTGCTTAAATCTGCTGTCAACCTTTTCTTTGATTCTTCATGTCTTAAATGTGTATACTTGTGAGCTCTTGTTCTCAGGTGAGCGATATAATGCCAATAAGGTTCTACTGTCTTCAAATTGTCAGTTTCATAATATTGACTATTTTGGATATGATCTTTAAACTTCTTATTAATAGATACATAAACATAAGCTTCAGTTGTTATTTTCTTTCACAATTTCTCTTCTTCTCCAACCTTCCTGCAGCCCCAAGGCCGTCAGCACTTCAGTGCTTTGATTAACTCAATGTTAGTCCGAAATTCCTCATATCTAAGTAGATCTAGTACCAAAATAGCATTAATAATATTATTGGTTACCAAGTCTCTGCAAAACGATTTAAATATATGTAGCTGTTATTTGGTTTGCAGTATTGCTTAAACGCATTGCCGAAAACTGCCTACGTAAAATTCGTGTGCTGTTGTTGTTTTCGATGTATCTCTGGCGGTTCTCAAATCAACCGCCACAGTAAGTGTAATGTTTTCATATGTTTTGTTTGATCAATTGCATTAGAAGAATGTTTGCATTTCAAGAAAATATCCTTGCTATTGCCATGTATTCGATACTTTTTAGTTTAACTTTCTACAAATGCTTGGAAGGGTTGATATTTTAGTACACAATCTGGTTACTAATCCCTCTTATAGACATATCCGTCTCTGTTTTTACTAAACCTTTATAAATATAAAAGGAATCCATGCTCCCTTTTAAAGCATGGTTGAAACATCTTACTCTAAAACGTAACATAACAACCTAGGTTGAAGGGAGGTCGTGACCTTCAACCTTACACTTTTTATTGTTATGAAGATTGTCGTTATTTGTTTTTGATAAACAGAGATGATATTTCCTTAACTCTTTACACGTTATCGGCAGATTTCGCCAACCATTTATGATGACCAATGCAAACAGCGTAACATAACTTTATGAAACGTTCATTAATCACATTTCACCGCATCGGTAACTTTTCAAGAAAACGCCGTGATATAACGGAAACAATGTTGAAAGCAGCGCAACACTCCAATCAATCACATTTCAAACTATCGTGTCTCGTGTGACGTGACTCCAGTATTTACCGATATAACTAGATAGCGCATCTTAACGAAATTTCGCCTATTTATTGCCACCTTTCACTGCGCAAAATGTATCCATTTTTACGAAATCTTAAACAAAAATCTACTTTCAAGCCAACACGGAAGACGCTTGTTAGTCAATAAAAACGTTCTTAAAAATATATGAGTACAAGCAGATGTTTGCATTAAAAACACTCGAAAGCCTTTGAAACACTTAACGATCCCCGATATGGTTGATACTATGTATAATGGTTGAACAAATGATATTATCGACGTTAAATATGTTTGAGTCGCCCCCTGAACACATTTAAATTAGATTATTTTGAGACAACCCTGCGATTGATATATTGAGTCAAATAGTTACTCAGCGTACCGTGCCTAGACTGGAAGCTCCCAAATATAAACTGGATAAACGAAGTCTAACGTTTAGATACATGTATACACTTTTCGCAAATTCCGTGAGGCAAGGGCTAGTAAACCGTTTTACGATAAAACCAACAATGTGGACTCGACGTAAAGTATCGACCCGGATCAGCCCAAGCATGCCACACAGGCTAACCAGAACAGACACTTTTCGCCTCATGTAGATTATCCCACTCAGGAATCATTACTCCATACCTCTATCCTCCTGAGACGGAATGTGTCGGCCCTGATTAGAATGCGCAGTCCGCAATACATTACGCAGAGTCTATAATGTTGGTTTTCTCGTGGAACGGCTTATATATTCAAGTGGAAAATCTGTTGTTTCTAAGTGACCTCTTGTCTGGACCGTCATAAACATTTCCTGTTTGCAGACGCATTTTGACGCATCTGCAGCAGACGACTTTTGAAAACATTGTAGCAAAAAAAGAGAACTTACTCTTTATGAGCTATTACCAATTGTCCAAATTGTTTTCAATTCTATTCAATAATCAACATTTCATTTGTAGAGATTTAAACTAAATGTTTTAAAAGTCGTCATCTATATATTATTTGTTGTATGTGGGAAATGGTTAAAACCATAAATAAAGTAGTATCCAGTAAATGACACTATTGAAAATATCATCCAGTATTGCTTGATAGGAATGAGCCGAGCCCGGGTAGCTCAGTCGGCAGCGACGCGGGCTGTATATCTAGGGGTTGTGAGTTCGAACCCCAGCTTGGCCAACATTCTTTCAGACGTTTGACAAAAGTCACTATGACTAGCGTCATTCGTCTACCGCCAATGGGCTTACAGTGTTCATGTATGTGGAAAAAGTGAAGGTTGCGACGTTCTCCAGAGTGTGTATGGGGGACATCTGTCCAATTGGCTTAACAAAACGAATCAAAGCGATGAAAGCGCTGATGGTATAGGGGCATATGTAAGTTGAAAATATATGGCATAGATACTATAGACAAACATTGTTGAAACAATGACCTTTAAACAAACCAAACCAAAAATGTGCGAAGCACACATATTGCCTGCCTATACAATACAAATACCTAATTTATCAAAGTTTGACCCTTTTCTTGTATAAACAAAATAAAAAGATTGACAAAAAACTGAGCAGCAACCCTTAATTAAAATATTTCCAGTTCAGAAATTCACAATGTATATTGTAATCATGCTGATAAATGAAAGACAATCGAAAGCATGCTAGAGTTATGTTTCTTTTGCACTGCACATCTGTAGCTCTGAGTTTTCTATACAACACGTCTTATATTGATACATTGGACATCTATTGAGACAATAACCGAAGAAATGAAAAATGAGTTTTACACCTAAAAAAACCAGATCAGATTTGTGTTCAAAATATTGTATCGATCTCTTAATCCCAATGTATACGTGTGACGACTTTGAAATGGATCCGCGAAACAGAAACAAAGTTTTGACCCATTAATGCAAACCGTAACGGACAGACGGACGGATGGATGAACACAAAGACGGACATACAGTCAGTCGCTCTGGACAAAGTACAACGCTTGGGAATCACTCATTAACTAAACAAGGCCATTTCACGGAACGCATGTGTTGCATGCGAAAGTCATATAATAATTGAGAACATGGAAAGACAAAAATATACACACTCCAAACGCAGCATGCTAAAGTCATGGTAATGGTGCACTGCAAATGTGTAGGTCATAAGTTACCTACAAACCAAGTTTGAAATGGATACAATGGAAATTAATTGAGACAATCGCTGAACTAAATAAGGAAAAATGAAGATAAGCAGACCAGAGTTATGTACCTAGTATTTTGCCGTTCTCCTGATCACACGGTATAAGTGTGACCACTTTCAAATAAATCTGCCATACAGAAACAACGTTTTGACCAATACATGCAATCCATGACGGACGGACGAATGCACATTCAGGCAGACAGCCGGCCGGACACCGGATTATACCTCCAAGCTTTACAGACAGAGACAACTTATAAAGTATTGATTACAGAAGACTGGTTCGATGCGTCAAAACACGTCTGTGCTTAGGAAAGCTTAGATTATGGTATTTGTGAAGTATTTGCAAATTAATTGTATCTCCGAAATGGGACCGTACAAGGTTAATTTACAAAAACCTATTTAGACTATATTTCTAGTTTATTTGTCAACAGATACGTATAGGACTAGATTACACGTTGCCGAACGTTGAATCTTCAATTAGCGCAAATGCATATACATTATAATTTTAGTTCCAAAATTGGTAGAAGCGCCTCAATTATAAAATAAATAATGACTCGTGTGTATGTTGACATTTTCGACCAACTTTCTTTCCGACGTTTGACATAAGTCAATGCGACATGCGTCATTCGTCTTTCACAAATGGGCTAAGTCTATGTGAAAAAGAACCCAGTTGGTTGGGAAGATTGTTGTGTGGAGTACTGGTGTGAGAAAACAAGGAAACACATTTGTAGATGAACTGGCCGCCGTGATATAACGTAGAAAATGTTAAAAACGGCGTTAAACCACAATCAATCAGTGTTGAAATCTTATCTCTAATTTGTAGATTTAATTCCTATATCCTAGTTGGGTCGACATACAGCGACACGTGAGAATATTCAACACAACACGCGACCTGTTTTACCAACAATTCTCCAGTAGCGGTGAGACCGTTAGTACCATTCTTTCATGGCATGTATACACAGTAGGACCTCTCTCTTTGGACGGATTATGTAATAACAAGTCCTTACCCTTGACCACGTAGACTAAATATACAGCAAACAACATTTAACTAAGCCTGAAAGTATTATTTTGAATAGTAATTAAAACATTGTGGGAAAAGACAAACTTGCTGATTATCGTTTATCTGTGAAGGTTAGTCAAATGTGTCTAAAAGGGGCAAAGGTTAAAATAATAACTGTAGACAAATATTTTCGTTATCTAGGTTATAGAAAAAAAATGATTCATGTTTCAAAGCATTGTTTGGAAAGGAGGAATTGCTCATTGTCAGCAGTTGCTCCGTAGGCAAATATACCTTCAACATTCGTATGTAACTAAGTAGCTATAACGGAAACGGTTCAATCCTTTCCCGTTTAAAGTCGCTTTTTCGACGCATGTGCAGCAGACGGCTGCAGAATGGTTATTCGTGACCCATTTCCTCTTTTTCCACAAAGCTATGTATAAACTATATATTTTTCCTCTTTATGTAAGGCGAAATTGCTCGTTATCATTAATCTCTAGCATGTTATTCAAAATGTGTCTGGAAAGGAGATAGAGTAAAAAAATGTCCACAGTAAAACGTTTAAATATGAAAAGAATTAATTTGAAACGTGTTTGAAAGCATTGTGTGAAAAGGAGAAATTGTTCATTGTCAGCAATAGCTCCATTTTCAACAATATTTCAATATTCGAACTGTTATATTATCACGGAAAGGGTTCCGCTTCCATGGGGAGGATGTAACCATTTCTCGCTTACAGACGCATGTGCAGCAGACGACAATCGGAAACATTGTGACAAAAGGAGAAATTGCTTATCGTAGGCAATTTATACTTTTGCCACAATGGTTTCCACTCCTTTCAATAATTTTATTTACAGTGATTTTCACATTCCTCTATGTAAGTCGACTGTTGTAAACTAATGGGGTCACAGCACGGTCGACGTTACCTTACACCACTGACATTAAGGTCAATCATAGTTCAGAGTGTGTTTCACTCGTTTGAACTATTTTGTCTATTTAATTAATGCAAGCGGATGGTTTTTCGTGATTCGGTCGAACCAATGAAATCGTTGAAAAGGCAGATTATAACCAATCAAAACTCGATTCTGGTGTAGGTATACACATGTGGACTGTGGTTGCAGCTTTAATCCGACTTTTCGAAAGCAGCATAAGTATGGGATAGGCGCGAAACGCCCCTATCCCAAAAACGGGTTTGGTTTCTGTTTCACAAAATGTAATGAAATGGGCTGCAGCTAACGAACTGAGTCGTGATAAAGAAGCATTTTTGGTTGATGTTAGTAGTAAATTTATAAATGATGATCGTGTAAGCTTTGCGTCGAATTACAAATCATGTAGATACATTTGGATTGATGGGCGTCGAACAGATGTGAATTTGCCATGGGAATACAGCTACATGCATACTGGAGGACCCCGTACCTATAGTAACTGATATTTTGGTGAACCTGTAAATTGTGTTGCAATTTTATATTCTTTTACAAATGTCAAATGGAAATCTATATAATACATTTGATAGACCTTTGTCTTTTGTCAGCGAATACATTAAATAGTAAAGACAAGCCATTGTAATCTTAGTTTCTGTTCTACATGCATTTCAATTTCTCTTGAAATGTTATATTCGTAAAGATTTTAGAATTATGGAATCTGAAGCACTTTGGAAAGTTTCAATTAACACCAATATGCAATATAAAACAACATTTTTTAATCAGTGAGTTATTTCTTTCGGACGATATTAAATGAGCGCGTCCTTGGACAAATGTACAAGATGTTTTTTGAAAACAGTGCAGATCGAGATATTTTGACATATTACCAACAAAAGCATGTTAAAAGCTTCTGTCAACTTGCATAGATTCTGTTTCCGTTCAGGCGGATCTAAACCTACACTGTTCATGAATGACAATGTGTACCTCTACCACGAACGGGCTCAATGGGCATTGGAACTTGGATTATTTTTCGCACCTAATTATACTTGATCTTAACCTGCCGAAAGTGCTCTTCGTTGACTTCCGCATCAGGTCGTTGGTGATCGGTATTGTTCGTGGGCTTATCTACTGTAAACCAATACCAACCTCGTACGTAAATCGCAGAGTCATTCAGGGGTGCATGTTTTCAACGTTAAACACTTTATACTAACCCTTTCCCAAAAATGGCCAGCGTGTAGCTGACGACATTTAAAACAGCTCGAGGAATCCGCTGTATTCGGGTGTTTAGCGATTGGGATTTCGAAACCGAGTGTCCCTGGTTCGATCTCCAGTTGCGGCCCCTCGGTCATGGTAGAGTGCCCTTTGGCAAGGCACATTTTCAAGCCTAGTACTGGTCGTGATATAACTGAAATAATGTAGAAAGCGGCGTAAAACCCAGATAAATAAATAAATAAATTAAAACAGCTTGCAAAAATAAGTAAAAAATATATATAAATTAACGAAAAGAGTTGAAAAGAATGTGGGAATAGAATAAATTGCTCATTTTGAACAATTTCTCATTTTTGCCTTCATATGTTTAAATGCTGTCTTCTGTAATTGCTTCAAAATGCGTGCGCACATGAACAAGTTGAATGACATAAGAAATAATTTCATATCCGTTATACTTGAGTCTGTCCCTGTGAAAATGTACAATTTTGTTTGAGTGCTGTATGTAGTTCCAGACCATCCTTATCTTCGCAAGCCATAGGTGATTTGTCCATTTTTCATACTTAAGGGAATGGTAATGTACGAAGCAGCCTTGACTGTCGAAGTAAGATCACACCGGACATCTGCTCCGTCTAATCAGTATCTACAAGTGGTAACCCTTTCCCACAGATAGACGCTTTCAGTCGCCTCTGCAGCAGACGATGCTTGAAGACATTGTGGCAAAGGTAAATTGCTCACCATTTTCAACTTTATTTTTAAATAATTAAAGTGTCATTAAGGGAGAACTTTCACATTTTTGATAAGAAGTTTTCAAAGTCGACTGCTACAGATTATATGTGTGTGGGAAAAGGTTTGTTTCTAACAAGCCGTTTTAAGTAATATGTTGTGTAATATGTGAGCAATGTGTATCTTTATTAAAGTATACAGAGTATACAGGGCTGACCTGTAATATGTTGTGTAATATGTGAGCAATGTGTATCTTTATTAAAGTATACAGAGTATACAGGGTTGACCTGTAATATGTTGTGTAATATGTGAGCAATGTGTATCTTTATTAAAGTATACAGAGTATACAGGGTTGACCTGTAATATGTTGAGTAATATGTGAGCAATGTGTATTTTGATCAAAGTATATAAAGTATATAGGGCGAACCTGTAATATGTTGAATAATATGTGAGCAATGTGTATCTTGATCAAGGTGTACATAGACATAGTATACAGGGCTGACCTGTAACATGTTGAGTAATATGTGAGCAATGTGTATTTTGATCAAAGTATACAGAGTATACGGGGCTGACCTGTAATATGTTGAGTAATATGTGAGCAATGTGTATTTTGATCAAAGTATACAGAGTATACAGGGCTGACCTGGATATACACTAGTCACAACGATATACGTGTGCCTTTTACCACGGTGGAGCTCGTTTGTCAAACCAAAAGAATCCGCCGTGGTTGAGTGGTTAGCGTCGGGGGATTTGGAACTGGGCGTCCCGGGTTCAATCCCCATGCAGTCCCGGCACTGTAGTCATGGTGGAGTTCCCCTTGACAATGCACCTTTCCTTGTCTAGTACTTGTTTGTTTACCCAGGGATCATGAATAAGTGAACTGTCGCCATGATATAACTGAAATAAAGTTGAAAATTGCGTAAAAAGCCCAACAAAACAGAAAAACAAACTTTTGTAAAACCAAAACAAACAAAAAACATTATGCACATTATGTCAATAATAAATCAATATTATTGGGACGTAGACAAACACATACACATATTTTAGGGATTAACACATAGAAACAACCGTTCACATATAAATTATGACCAAACAGTACCGATTAGATGTAATGTAAAAATATCCTTACCAACTTAACGCGTTTCCATCATACCGGGCCGCTGCTCCGGTAAAGGTGCTTGACCTTCAGTGTTATATCTTTAAAGCTAAAATTCAATATGGGTACCAATACAGTTCAATATGATGAACGTAAATCCACATGATTTCATTAACATATAATTATGTCGACATAATGGTATGGGTGCATGTTTGTTCATATTGTATCACACTGAACCGCCACTCCGTTGTAGGTGCTTGACCTTCAGTATGACATTCATATACATGGATAGGGCACGTGAATACACATAGTAATACATGCTGTCACAGGGAAATATTTAACTAGTTTACCCTTGTTTCAATGCATTAATTAAAATAGCGATATAGAGTCAGATTCTCTTTTACATTGTTGTCTAAATATAACATGTTACTTAGCTTACATATTGACAATAAAGAATGAAATATTCGAGTATGTAGATATGGTTTCCATATTGTTTAAGTAGAAATGTGTTTGATAACTCAACTGTTGCTTTATACTGAGTATGCAGTATATGGTTTCCATATAGTTTAAGTAGAAATGTGTTTGAGAATTCAACTGTTGCTTTATACTTGAGTATGCAGTATATGGTTTTCATGTAGTTTTAAGTAGAAATGTGTGTAAGTATTCAACTGTTGCTTTATACTTGTTTTATAAAAAGAAACAACTACCGGACATTCGAGAATTCGATCATTATGGATGTAAATGATGATCTCGATCGTCCTTGATCGATTACATTGCTATCTATTTATATATATATATATGCGGGAATCTGAATGCGGGCCCTATTAAAAGCGCTCTTCTGCATTGCTGAAACCGTCCGCATGTGAACATATATACGTTTGCAAACATGATTTGACACTATGTTATTGTAGAAGGATGTTTACAACATGCATTGCAATATGTACAGCTATACATTTAGCAGTATTATACAACTCACTGATTAATCTATACGTACATTAATACTCTTCTTCCGCCCGATTGACCTCAAAGCTGAGCAGTATTGCACAACACTGAACAACTCATTGTGCGCTGTATACACCTATACATGTAAATAAATTATGTCGTCTGCTACTTGTATATTGCGCAAAGGCTATAAATAACTCAACTGGTTTAATCCGCCGGCGTATACCATAGGACGTTACGTATACCATAGGACGTTACACCTCACTGATTCTGATTGTTCACTAAACAAATATGACTGAAGTAACACTACTGACTAATCTCGTCATGTAACTGAACGCGAAAACATACTGTTTTAATACGTGTTTAACCAAACAATAAAACTAAGTAAACGTTTTCTCTATGATCATACCATGACCATGCCATTTCTTAACAAAGGCACAACATTTTAATAGTATCCGAATGTGCATATCAATTGACCATTGCATTAGTTTGATCCATTGACAAAAGATCCCCTGTTGACTGACAAACTTATGTAAGTAATATATGAACAGTGCAGATCTTGAACACAGTGTGCGGATGTGCTGGCTGATGTGGACAGTCACTGTTCACACAAGTCAACGTGTTCATTTATCCATGGGAGGGATATCATTGTATATATATATATCATTTTACTTCTGTATGTTTTACGTAACTACACAATTACGTTATCCTTGCCCATATGCAGATGTTGTTGAAGCCTTTGTTTGCAGCTAATTTTTGAAAAAAATATTGTGGCAATAGACTAACATATCCATAATGAACAAATTCTCCTTTTACTGCAATGTTGCTTACTTTAATCCATACGTGTTAATTCATTTAATGAGTGTTCCGTATGTTTCAAAATGCTTTTGATCTCGTCTGTTGCAACAGTGTTGTATATGGGAAAGGGTTAATAAAAACATTTATAGATATATACAAATATATGAAAAAATCAAAACTGCGAATATAAATACGGAGAGAAAAAAAAGCTGAGATATGAGTATTACTTCTGTAATATATTTGTATTTCTTAATCAATTAACAGTACAAGTAAAACATTAAGTAAATAACGCTCGTCCGGATTCAACGATCAGTTTACACATGCCGTCGCATTCACAAGTACATGTACACATATGATACGTTTAATATATTCATTCATATGAAGCTATAAGTCTTACTCATATAACTCGTATTGTCCTGTGCGGTATATCGTCAGCTTCTCACACTGAACGTTATTAAGGCACAAGTACTGGTAACGCCTCTAGGTAGCATACACTAAGCGTATTTAGTATAATAATGCAAAGTAGTATTAATTAAACAATTATGACAAGCATTCACACTCTTACACCATGCAAGAGTTTCTGTTAATTGCAGCTGTAAGCCTTTAGGTCAGTCAGTAGCGACGTTGAGTGTCAATACAGGGGTTGTGTGTTCGAATCCATGTTCAACCAACACCATTTCATAAGTTTAACAATGTCAATGCGACATGCTTCATTCGTATTCCACAAATAAGCTAACTGTAAATGCTGTATAAAGCAACCAGTTGCTTCGATGAACTGTTATCTGGAGTACTGGTGTACGATAAAGATATGAAACATATGGAAATGTGAACTGGTCGCCGTGAAATGACTGGACATTGTTTGAAAACGGCAAAAAAGAAAAAAATCATACAATCCTTTGAAAGCAACTCAGATCAGGCGTTTTGGGTAAACATACTGCAACCATTGTTATCTTGTTACTGCAAGTCTTATTATTTAATTATCTGCGAAGCATTTGATATACAAAGCACGACACGGTAATTATGACCTTAAGTTGTGTGAGACCAACAAAGACCAATGTATGCCGACGCATTAGGTCAGTCGGATCAGGGTTTTCAGTAATCGTCATCTTATATTTATAATCGTACCGGCGACAATCTCGAGATTATATCACAAACGCCAAATATGTTAAAACTTCAAAATCTCGGCTAACTTTTGTGTGGCGTGCCATGATACACTCCTTCTCAGTCGATACAACTCGGTGTATTCTCTGCATTTTACAATACCCTTATATAACCCTTATTCTAGTTATTTGCACACTAGCAGCGGATTAAGTCAACTGTAGATGACGTTTACAGATAGTTTGATTCGAGGTCAGAATAAAAAGATGGAAGGGCCTTGTGACACTCAAATTCTATTTCAACAAAATTTGGGAAGATGAAAAAAATAAGTTTTTGAAAAGTGTTGCAGACGAAACAAGTTAAGCATATAAACAGTTAAAGGGACGTTTATAATGTAAATGTATTCATGTTTCTTTTTAACCAGACGAAAAGGGAATAAACTATACAGTGTTCTTTCAAGCGATAAGGTATGGGTATCGCTTTCACGAACATCTTTTCACTACAAAATGTATGATATTACAAACTTTATAAAAAACGTTCCAGCTGCATGTATTTCTCACAATATGACAACAAGGGACGTTGATGGAACTGCTTGGTCAGTTTAACATCGCTTAAAGCGTACAGTATAACATCCACGGCACTAAAATGTTCCGAAACTCGAGGGCGAGTTCCAAGTTAAGTAGGGACGCCTGTCACGATCAGAACGATTGGATACATTACACGTAAGCGGAACAAGTTAGCTAAGCCGGTAAAGATGAATGCATATCTCTCTATGTGATATTATACTCACATATAGCCTAATATGTATTCTTTGTTTATGTTCAAAATTATCCTCGAACCCTCGGGCAAGAATATACGTAGACTATATAATACAATCATACAACACATCTGCAAAAAGGCGGTTTTGAAAGCATATATGCAACGTTATACTACTGAAAACGGGTTTGTAAAATTATGAATAAGTTCTTCTATTGTCAAAATGTTCACGGAAAAAACACTTCTGCAGATACATCAAACCACGTCTTCATAACGGAACGATTTATTTGAGGTAGCCAATGGGTTCAGCGATTCGATTGATTTGTTATGCATGTTTCATATGTCTGTGGATGGACGAAATAGGTCCAAGTGCATATCATCAATGTATGTATATTGTAAATCGTGTTTCAAGTTGTCCTGTTAAAAGTCAATTATATAAAAGTTCTGGACAAAGACAAAACATGTTTACACAGTTTTTACAGCGATACGGGCTGTAAATCAACTGGCTGTTAGTTTGAATCCCAGCTCGGCCAATATTCATTCCGACGTTTGACCAAAGTCAATGCGACACGCGTCATTCGACTTCTATCAATGGAATAACATAATTGCTCGAAACAGCGTTAAACCCCAATCAATCAAATTATCAGAACATCTGAGTATTTTATTACATATAAATGATCATTTACATAAACGTCTGTCACACCACTTTAAAAGCGTAAAAATGGACCTTAAAGAAAATAAAGACGTGTTTCGTAACTCTTCCCCACATACAACACATCAGCAGCTGACGACTTTCAAATTGTACAGGCAATTTTATAGAAAATCGTTAAATTGGAAAGTTTAATAAATGAAAATAGTTGAAAATTCTGTGGCACAATGGGACAATGATTTGTATGAGTAATTGCATCCTTTGCCACTATATTTTCAAAAGCTATCTTCTTCGGGTATATCAAAAGGTTGCAAGTTCAAATCAGAGCTATTTATCTTTATAGAGGATAAACACAAACATATGATCGTTTGAAATATTTGTTAAGGGAATACACCCATTCATCACTTAATGTACACATTCACGACGTAATATTCACATTCACTACTTAATATACACATTCACCTCTTTATATACCCGTTCAGCACGTAATTGACCCATTCACCACGTATTATACCCATTCACCACGTAATATACCCATTCAGCACGTAATATACCCATTCACCACGTAATATACTCATTCATCTGGTCATATACACATTCACAAGTTAATATACCCATTCATCTCGTAATATACCCATTAAACACGTAATATACACATTCACAACTTATTATACACATGCATAACTTAATATACACATTCACAAGTTAATATACGCATTCACCACGTATAATACCCATTCACCACGTATTATACCCATTCATCACGTATCATACCCATTCATCACGTATTATACCCATTCACCACGTATTATACCCATTCACCACGTATAATACCCATTCATCACGTATAATACCCATTCATCACGTATAATACTCTTTCACCACGTATTATACCCATTCATCACGTATCATACCCATTCATCACGTATTATACCCATTCACCACGTATTATACCCATTCACCACGTATAATACCCATTCATCACGTATAATACCCATTCATCACGTATAATACTCTTTCACCACGTATTATACCCATTCATCACGTAGTATACCCATTCATCACGTATAATACCCATTCATAACGTATAATACCCATTCACCTCGTATTATACCCATTCAACACGTAATATACACATTCATCTCGTAATATACCCATTCACCTCGTAATATACCCATTCAACACGTAATACACACATTCATTTCGTAATATACCCATTCAACACGTAATATACACATTCATCTCGTAATATACCCATTTAACACGTAATATACTCATTCATCTCGTAATATACCCATTCAACACGTAATATACACATTCACAACTTAATATACACATGCATAACTTAATATACACATTCACCACTTAATATACTCATTCATCACTTCATATACCCATTTACATGTACCACGTAATATACAAATTCACCACGTAATATACAAATTCACCACGTAATATACACATTCAAAACTTAATATATCCACTCACTTCGTTGCATGCAATGGCCGCCATCATTTAACATAAATACTGTTGCATGCAAACTTAAATTGCCAAACAATCGAAAAACTTACACATTATCTCATTTCCTCATCTTTTCTTGCTGGATAAAGCGTTAATATGTCGTCTGTAGCAGAAATACGTTCTAAGAAAACTCGCGTTACCAATCAACGTCATACTCCACCAGTCGTTGTTTGAAAGTCATGCATCTCATTGGTGTGTGAGCTGGCCGCCGTGTTATAACTTAGACTATGTCTACCACGACATCAAACAAGTACTTCCACATGTTCTCACTGTATTCTAAGGCGTGACATGTCGTCTGTATCCGGAACAGAGTTCAATATATATTTTCTTCATACACGAGTACTAGTGTAAACAGTTAACTCTTTCGCTGCCAACGGCAAACAAAGGATTTCGCAAACAATTCAGATTCAGATTAGACAGCTCGTTTACTTACCATGACCAAGCACTCTGTGAACAAAATTGTTCTTTCTAGCAATTCTTTGTTAGAACCATATAAACAGTATAGATATAAAACACACTGTAGGGATGTATAGGCTGATCTGGACCTATACCTTTCACACAAAAATAGCGTGTACCTTTACCCATAGGCTTGCTCCTATAGTATACAATTCATATATAAATTAATCCCCCGTGTCTATAATTAACTATATAATTAACCCTTTCACACATACAGACGCTTTATGACGCCTCTGCAGCAGACGATTTTTTATAACATTTTGACAAGAGGCTTTTTTTCCAAAAGAGCATATTTTCCTTTTTTCACAATGTATTATACTTCATTAAATAACTGATATTAAATTGTTTGAGGGTTTCCATATTTTTGATAAATATTTTTCAACGTTGTTTGTTGTATATTTGCTTATTGTAGGGAAAAGATGAATACACTTAGATAGATCCAATTGTAAATATCAAAACCGATTTATTTATTCATGCACACTTATAGAAGTAAACATGTAGACATATTACACTTTTAATGTCCTACACATATAGTTGTATAACCTACTCGTATTGTGCTTATTTAAGACAGTGCTTCAGTGGTAGAGGGTCGGCAACCCAAACTGAATGTCCCGGGTTCTGCCTTTTTTTACTCGTACAAATAGCGCGAGTACTGGTAGTAAAAAGTAAATACTAACAATACTAAGAAATAAGTTTTTTAACGTATACCTTTATGTGTTACACGTATCAACAGATATGTTGCACAATCAGAGAGTTTGCAGTGATTTATTTCAACTGTACAAACATATATCAACAGTATGTATACACAATTGAATGAGGCGGTGGGTCAAAGTCGTAAGAATCCCACACTAACTTTGTTAAACCAAATAAAAAAACAACGTTGTGTTACTTGTGTATAACCTTTGTGCAGATTCAATAAAGATAACAAAATCTGATAATCCATGTGATGTAAATACTAACTATTTTAAAATGTTGGCAGATATTTTCTTGCTGTTGGCTGAAAGGAATGTTATTGTAATGAGGTAGTTTTGCGCAAAAGTCAGGAAACGTGCGTTCGATCAACCAGCTGCAGTGATATAACTGAACTATTGTAGAAAACGTCGGTCAACTCCAATTAAACCATTGTTGTTGAGTTGAAATACGGAACAATGTATGTTTAATGCATAGTCCAGTTCATAAACCTTTACTTTTAACTTTACCCTTTAGGTATCTGAAATAACTCTTAATCTGGAGATCGCGACTTTAAAACACATTTCTAAATAACGAAAATGTATATTCAATCATGACCTTTCATGAATCGTATCCTCTCGTTCGTACTTGACATTTATGCGCAGTCAGAACAGAATAATTCCTACATCACATATGCTAGTCAATACCTCCGAATGTTGGTGTTTGCCTTAAACGACCAATATTTGTAAAGAGATGTTGGACGTGTTTGAGGTTTGCTGACCTTGCTCAAAGGGAAAGGTCAGACACCTAGGTGTTCGTTTGATTAGGATGTACACGTATTAGTCATATATAATCACTTACACAGTAAAACATCTTTAACATATTGATGAAAAATAGAACATAATCACCATTGAAAGTCTGCTTGTATTGACGGGGCGAAACTTATATTCAAACGTCGATTTCTATGAGATCCATTAATTTTACAGTCAATACACTATTGAAATGTGTTTTTAACTTTGTATCTAAATGGCCTCATTACGTATGCAACCCTTTCATACAGAGGACTGAAATAATGTTAAAAATAGACTGAGACTTGTATTATTCTCCGTAAATTGTTTATCTCTTGTAAAGTGAACGGTTATATTTTATGACGTGTATATGTGTATTTCAGTTATATCACGGCGTTTCCTACACAATTACCAGTAGGGTTGGTATTATATATCCTGACACAATTGCATTAGTCATAATGCTATCCCCTCAACCCTTAACACGATTAAGGGTTTCGATATGTTCATATGTGGCGTAAACATATCCGCTGTGTTTTTATGGTGTGTTTACGTCGCTTGCAGCAATAGTCCTTTTATAATATATCTATAGGTGCTGCCTATTTATGAAAACACGTAACATGACAGTCCTTTCATAATATATATATAGGTGCTGCCTATTTATGAAAACACGTAACATGACAGTCCTTTCATAATATATATATAGGTGCTGCCTATTTATGAAAACACGTAACATGACAGTCCTTTCATAATACGAAAAAACCCCATGAATGGGTTTTTTCGCTTATAGTTAACAGGTGTGAGATTTTTTTTTTTTTTTTCTTCAATAACCCATGAAGCTTTCTGAAATGAAACTGGAAAAATCTATGGGGGCCGCCATTTTGGATATGTATAAAAGGCAGACGTAAAACACAGATTGAAAATTATTGTCGTCTTTTTAATCAATTTTTTTAAATCGGTATTTTGGGTATGTATAAAATGAGCAGAAAAACACGGATTGAAAATTATTGTCGTCTTTTTAATCATTTTTTTTAAAATCGGTATTTTGGGTATGTATAAAATGAGCGGAAAAACACGGATTGAAAATTATTGTCGTCTTTTTAATCATTTTTTTAAATCGGTATTTTGGGTATGTATAAAATGAGCAGAAAAACACGGATTGAAAATTATTTTATTGTCGTCTTTTTAATCATTTTTTTTAAAATTGGTATTTTGGGTATGTATAAAATGAGCGGAAAAACAAGGATTGAAAATTATTGTCGTCTTTTTAATCATTTTTTTTTTTAAATACATATTTAAGATCATTAAAATGCTGTGTTATGTGGGAATAAACATTTGTACGAAAAGTTAAAACATAATAACATAAATATGTTTTCCCGTTCGTCAAAAAAACGACAGCATTAGCCTTTTACGCCCGAACCTAAAGTTTGACTGTATCGTTGCCAAAGAAGGACGTGACGTCATTTCTGTTACACTTCATCTTGGCGTAACGTCAATGGAGCGACGTCGTTTCCCGCAAAAAAGTGGTATCAACATGAAAGACCCCAAATTCCTATACATGAGCTATTGCCACACTCATTCAAAGTATAATTATTTATCAAACATTGTGGCAAAAGGATAACTTTCTCATAAGGAGCAATTGTTCTTTTGGTGACAATCTTTTCCTAAATCGTCTGTTGCATAGGCCTCAGAAACTGTCTCTAATAGGGAAAGGGTTTAGCAGAAATGTGACCCCTTACATAATTTGTTCCAGTCATATTGACTGGTTGAAAAAGGTAGTCGCCAGATGGCATCAGAAAAGGGCTGATCTATTTGCTTCTTTACCATAATGCAGGTGATCGATTAAGGATCATCTTGGCCCTCATGTTTTAACCTCGTTCATTATAAATGTATTCCTTGATTTTCTGAAAGTTTTTACTTTATTATTTTCTGTTCGTAATAATAGACGACAGCAATTCGAATTCCAAATATGTTTTGATAATGCAAGAAACATGACATTAACATTATTATTGTCTAGTCAATTACTTATAAATCCTTTTTGTATGGCTAAAGTATGTTCTTTAATTTTTGTTTATAATTATCTTGCGTTTTTTCGTAAATAGGTAGCACCTATAGATATATTATATATATAGGTGCTACCTATTTATGAAAACACGTAACATGACAGTCCTTTTATAATATATCTATAGGTGCTGCCTATTTATGAAAATACGTAACATGACAGTCCTTTCTTTATATATCTATAGGTGCTACCTATTTATGAACAAACGTAAATTGATAGTATGGAGGTATCAGGTAGGAGACAGGTAGGGAGCGATGACTTGAGTACTGTTATTCTATGTGACCCATGTCAAGGCGAAGGTGAAGAAGAAAATGCCTTATTTTATTGTACAGTTTGCAATGAGTTCTTTTGTAATACCTGTTCGAAAGTACACAGAAGAAGCAAACTGTCTAAACACCATCCATTGTTAGATCGAGACAGTATGTCAAAACATAAGGTTTCGTCATCGAAGGAAAATATGTGTACTAAACATAAAGGGAAATTCGTAGAATACTATTGTAAAATTCACGACGATTGCTGCTGTTCTGTTTGTGCCACTATAGAACACAAACAATGTAAAGTAGAGTATATTGACGATATTGCTATAGAATACGCAACAAGTAACGAGTATAAATCTTTGATGAGCGCAATAGCCGATCTATCTCAACTACTGCAAAATACGAAGACAAATACATTGAGGAAAATGGATGACGTGGGGCATATCCACATGACGTTTGTTTCTGAAGTAAAGAAATTCAGGACTGAGATAAACCAGATTTTAGATTCCCTCGAACAAAGTACCGTGATAGAGGCCCAGATCGTAAGGGACAAGGATACCAAATCAACTGAGTCAGCGTCTACAACGTGTGATGCGATTATTGCTGACCTTAACGAGATGTCCAGTAATATGGAAAAACAGAGAAAATACAAACAACAACGACAATTGGTGATCTCTGCTAAAAAGGCGCAAAATCAAGTAAAACAATTTGAAATTTTGACGACAGAGTTAGATAGCCAATGTACAATAAGAGACTATATGTTTCGGCCGAATGAGACAATAATTCAGGCTCTCAAAACAGTAGACATTCTTGGAAATTTGGAAAACAAAATGAAAAAAAACAAGGAAAAACAAAGATTGAGAGAAAGGTGAAGACATCTGCACCAAGTAAGCCGGTGGCATTGAGATATGTTGGTGAAGTTAATATTCAACATTCTACAGAAAGGAGTAAATACGGCTTCTTCGGCAACTGCATGATTTCCGCGGGAGTGATGTTACACAACAACATGCTGGCTTTGGTTGATACTCATAACTCCAGTGTAAAGATTGTTGACGTTAACACTCAGAAAGTGGTATCCAGTATAAAACTACCTACAAAGCCATGGGATATAACGCGTGTAGAACAAAATCAGATCGTCGTTATATGTGACAATAAACTCGTATTCATAAAGGTTGGTAAGACATTGTCTGTAATGAAGGAAATGGACATTGGTGGTAAGAGTCGTGGTATTGTTTATACAAACAACACATTTATTTGCTCTTTTGAAGCTCCTGGCTCCGTTAAAATCATTGATTTAGGTGGGAAGATATTGAAAACAATAGCAACAGATATCAGAAGACGAACATTGTTTGAATCACCCAGCCATATTGTACTGAGTAAAAATCAGAACACGCTTTACGTATCAGATAGGTGTAACAACAGTGTAACGAGTATGGATCTAGACGGTAATGTACAACATGTATATACACATGATAAACTGGTGGATCCATACGGTGTGGCAGTAGATAGGGAAGATAACATTTATATAGCTGGGCGGATGTCAAATAATATTCATATTATATCACCACAGTGTACAACCATACGAGTAGTACAATACGGAACACCGGGGATGAAACGTCCGTATGCAGTTATATATTGTGAAAGAGATACCAGACTGTATATTAGTCATTATGGTGTATTTTGTGGAGGGGAAATTTCTGTTTATCAGATAGAGTGATTTATACAACACAGACCATAACACATATGAAAGAGCTGACTCTAAGTGAACTTTCTAGAAAAAAAAGATACTGGCAGCAAATGTAGATCTAGATCAACCTGCAATCCATTAATTGTCCCTTTATGAAGTGTATTCATCAGAAACACTAGTTCATCACAGAACCCGGCTCTCAATATTGGTGCGCTCAATTCCAGGAAAACCAAGCCCCGACAAATGTGAGTGAGTGAACATCCAGATCAACCGGTGCCTCATGTAAGCAACTCACTGTCGCTTTATCAAATAAAGTTATTTAGTTAACTGAAAGAATAGCACATTACAGAAACCAATTCCCAAATAGAGTGATGTATTCAACAGAGATAATAACATATCAGAATACCCGATTTAACATAGAAAATAACACAACACAAATCCCTGTTCTCTAAAAGATTGATGTATTCAGCATATGGTGTATTGTATTCAACATATAAAATAAAACCTCAAAAATCTCTACTCTCTAACATAGTGCTGTATTCAGCACAGAAAATAAAACATCACATAAACCGACTCTCAATTAGAGTGATGTATACAACACATGCATTCAAATATCACTGAACCCGACTATCTTTTTGAGTGATGCATTCAACAGAGGAAAAAACACATCACAGAACCCGACCAAAACAACTCACTGGTTAAAACTGCCCTATGATTTTTTTCTTTGATTACACTTCATATACAGGAGGACTTTTTCCAATGGGGAAGAAACCGCTAAGGGGGTTGTGGTAGAGTGTTCGCCTCTGTTGCGGCAGCTTGCGAGTTTGATCCTCGACAGGGTCATACAAAATACCTTAAAACTTAGATAGAGGACGCGAGTGACGCTTTCATGGATATTAAGCGTAAATAACTGACTTCATGTATCAAATTACATCACTCATTTTATTAAACTAACGAGCATCGCAATGTAATGAATTATAACTTGTCAAGTTCGAGTTTCATATCGAATTTCATATCGAAGGTGTTAACCCAGCATAAGTCAATTTCTTGAGTTCGACCGTAGCTTCAAGTTGTATTGAGTGCAGTTCAGTCTTGTTTAATGATGCCGGTTACCAAGCCAATCCGAAGATAGGATTTTCTGCAATGTCAGGTGCAAGTGCAACAAACTGATCTCGTGTTATACTTAGTGCCGTTTCACTGAGTTCCACCTATTAAATGCAAACCCAACCAGTATTTAATTGGCAGATCATTTCATGCATTTGCAACTGCCCAGTTCGGCAACCTGTCATGTGTCATGTGCTAAATTCAAGTTGCACTTAGTGCCGTTCAACAACATTGGCGTTTTGACCTTTTGGAAGGTCCACCTAATTATAGTTGTATATTTGTCGAGTTTCACACTATTGACACTTTGGATTACCTTTGAGTCAGACAAGCCGATTTAGAGGAGGAGTTTGTCATTTAAAACCTTTTTTTATACCGCTGTGTGGCTTTGTTTCTAGATCAATAAATATGGCTTGATTCAAGTATGTAGACCTGCAACCAAGGAACAGTTCTGCTTAATTATGTTACAATCAGACGAAAGCTTTCATCGAAATGGAATATTGTGTCATGTTGCACTTTTTTGGATGCCGCTTGGTCGCCAGGTTTGTTATAAATCAATATCAGAATAGAAGAACCCGAGTAGAAAAATGTTAAAGAATATGCATTTCTCCTTTTTAGATTTCAAGGAAAAGTCAAGAGGTTTACGAGATCACGTCGTTTGAAATTAAAAATAAATGACGGATACATAGACAGAAGGACTTAAGAGCTACAGATAGATAGAGTAATCAACTAACAACGAATATGTTCACAATGTAAAGGAATAACACAAATACATTATTAGATAATGTTAGTGAAATGTTCGATCATACAAGACTAAAAACTGAAAGCATGATGAAAAGCGTAGCCTTTGTAAACGTTTACTTTTCCGTGATGTAAACATGAATTTTGAAATTATCATGTTACCTGTTAAATCGAAAAGATAAAACATTATATTTTATAGGAACGTCTCTTATATGAACACTTAAAGGACACCCCAAGTAGTATTTGCGATTCATTGTCAATCCTAGAGATAACATTTATCAACCTGTCTATATAAAAAGGTATACTTTGGATATAATGAAGATTATAGCTTCAGATAAACCTTTGATTCTGCTCGGTGTTAACAAAAACTTCACATATCAGTAACAGATAATAATAAGCAATTATTTGCAAAACAAGTTAAACCTTTGTGACGGAAAAATAGAAGGGCCAACTAAAGACAGTTTGATATGTTCCTTTTTCTGGGATTGAATGGAAGAAGGTACGACGTACGAATACCGGTATGATGTAATGTTATCAAAAACAATGTATGACGCTTATTTCAATGCATATACATATAGTTTATATGTTGATCATACTTCGCGGTCAGGATATATGCTGCTTACAGACACCAGGTTGTGCCTTTTCTTCCATGGGCAAGATTCATGTTTAGATTGAAAGTATTAAGTTAAGCATTACAGGGTTGTCAGAAGGACAAACAACATTGAATAAATAGAAAATATAGGACATATAACACTCTATGGGGACGAACTAAAGAGAACATGTAAAGGAATGCATGACTCCCCACAGACGTATCACTGTAAAAGAAAATAAACAGGTTTTTACGTATATGACAATCAACTTTTATAACAATGTTAAGACTTAGATCCTTGTGATATAACACTTACTTGCACAATTTCTGTTATCTAATTTCTTCAAAGTTAGACGAATACACAGGTAAGATGTAATCAAAAACGTTAGCTACATAGTTATGTATAATTATATGTTTAGAAACAATAAAATAGACCAAGATCATACTTATGATTTTGAGAGCTAATTTTGATCTTAATTCTTTACAATTTGTCTTAACTCCTTACTACATGTAGATACTTTTAGACGCATCTGCAGCAGACGACTTTTGAACACTTTATGACAATAGTATTT
Organism: Serripes groenlandicus; assembly: GCA_031761405.1. Lineage (NCBI taxonomy): Eukaryota > Metazoa > Mollusca > Bivalvia > Cardiida > Cardiidae > Serripes > Serripes groenlandicus. The sequence continues at coordinate 10,271,524 of JASEVX010000010.1, forward strand.
TTTGTTAATAATGAGAAATTGATCCTTTTACCAGAATGTTTTCAATTGTATTTAATAAGTGTACTTTCATTGGAACAAATCAAAGGAATCATTTATAACGGACACATATATTACCAAATCATCATTAAATGGTCATAAGAAACAGACGTTGTGAGTTAAATTATCCTTTTCCCAATTGAAAATGCAATTTGATGCTTCATAATGATCTTTTTTTCCTTTTGCCATATTGTTTTCAAATATATTAAATAACTGTATTTTCATATATAGTGATTTTACATATTTTTGACCAGACGTTTTAAAAGCTTCTCCTGCAGATTTATTGTATTATAGGAAAAGTTAATGCTGATTTGTATCTGAATGTTGATTGATATTGTTATACAAGCCTATCGTGACATTGATACACGCTATTTTGCAACCTTGTTATTGGAATGAATTAGGGTAAAATTGTAGTTATTAATCGGTCATTGTTGTTATTGTATACAGTTTTCTTTTTTTATTAGTTTCACACATACATACAAATGTTCGGTGTATTAGGTTCTACGCTGTTTTAATAGTTTCCCACACACATAACGATTCAAGCAGCATAGCATCTAATACACCGAGAATATGTATGTTTATGGGAAACTATTAAAACATCATAGCACATAATACACCAAGAATATGTATGTATGTGGGAAACTAATAAAACATCATAGTATCTAATACACTGAGAATATGTATGTATGTGTGAAACTATGTAAACATCATAGTACCTAATACACCGAGAATATGTATGTATGTGGGAAACTAATAAAACATCATAGCACATAATATACCTAGAATATGTATGTGTGTGGGAAACTATTAAAACAGCATAGCATCTAATTCACCAAGAATATGTATGTATGTGAGAAATTATTGAAACAGCATAGTACCTAATACACCGAGAATATGTATATGTGTGGGAAACTATTAAAACAACATAGCATCTAATTCACCAAGAATATGTATGTATGTGGGAAACTATTAAAGCAGCATAGTACCTAATACACCGAGAATATGTTTGTATGTGTGAAACTATTAAAATAGCGTAGCACCTAATACACCGAGAATACGTATGTGTGAGGTAAACTATTAAAACAGCATAGTACCTAATACACCGAGAATATGTATATATGTGGGAAACTATTAAAACAGCATAGCACCTAATACACCGAGAATATGTACGTGTGAGGTAGACTATTAAAACAGCATAGTACCTAATACACCGAGAATATGTATGTGTGTGGGAAACTAGTAAAGCAGCATAGCATCTAATTCACCAAGAATATGTACTAGATAGGCGACAGCTTAAGGGTTTCGCGGGATAGAATGAGTGAAGAGGAGCAGAATTATACCGACCTACCAACTGGCCACACGCAATACTAAATATATATGTTATGAATATGTAATTTCAATTCTTACATGATTCAAAACGTAACAATTGATGACACTCAAGGTTTTTTGGCAACACCAAAATTATTTCCGCAAGTCTAAAAGATAAACACACCATACTATTGGTTTTGGCGACAAAGCGATAACGTTATGACGTCATACCGCTGAAGTGCTGAACGTGACGTCACTTTCCAAGTATTTGGTCACGTGAAAATATTTGATTCAAGAGCCCCTATTAAAAGCATTCTCCAACTATCAAAACTAAATGTATGAGAAATTTAAAAACACCGTTGTTTGCATTGGATCTTTGACAAGTTTCAGTTTAAATTTCAGGTCTCTAGCTGATTCCGTTATTTGCTGGTACGAGATCTACAGAAATATGTAGTCAAAATGTCGATCTTTCGGGTTTTAACATTAAAAATATATAAAACTAGATTTTTCCCAGATATAACGAAACCGCCCAGACCTAGATCGCATTGTGGTCTATTACAACACATTGTGTCCCAATAGCCGTATAGACATTTGTTCCGTAGAACAGAATAGAATAATTTTTGGATCATGTTAGAATCGAAATAATATTATCAGCATTGTGTGTGGTCGGTTGGTAGTTCGCAGGATAGAATGAGTGGAGAGGAGCAGAATTGTATCCGAACTACCAACCGACCACACACAATGCTGATAATATTATTCCGATTATAACATGATCCAAAAAGTAACAATTGATGAAACTAGTATTTTGCAACACCAACAATATCTCCGTAAGTCTAAAAGATAAATAGAACATTATTATCGGGATTTGGCGACCAAGTTTAGTTTAAACTTATTTATTTTACATCGATTGCGAAACAAGCTTTAAGCTTAGATTACTCACTCGATGTCTGCTTCCTGGAGACTTAACCAGTACTCGTGCCGTTTTCTGTGGAAAAATCTCAAAAGGACCCGCTCATCACGGGACTCGAACCAGGGACCTTTGATACGAGAGGCCGACGCTCTACCTATGCACCACTGTAACGTTATAACGTCAACCGCTGACGTGACGTCACTTTCCTAGTCACGCCCACAGATTTTTTTAAAATCAAGAACCCCTATTGAAAGCTTTCTCCAAGAATCCAAACTGAATGTATGAGAAATCTAAACACACCGTTGTTTGCACTGGATCTCGGACAAGTTTTAGGTGGAATTTCAGGTTTCTAGCTGATTCCGTTATTTGCTGGTGCGAGATCTACAGAAATATGTAGTCAAAATGTCGATTTTTCGGGTTTTAACCTAAAAAATCACTGAAACTAGATTTTTCCCAGATATAATGAACACGCCCAGACCTAGATCACATTGAGTTCTATAAGTGTGGGGAATTTCAGCGAAGTCGTTCTCACCGATTTCTTTGTCCCCAAATCGCTGAATTTTACAACACATTGTGTCCCAATAGCCGTATAGACATTTGTTCCATAGAACAGAATAGAATAATTATGTTCCACTACACTCATTCTATACTAGAAAGGCGACACCTTAAGGGTTTCGCGGGATAGAATGAGTGGAGAGGAGCAGAATTGCATCCGAACTACCAACCGACCACACACAATGCTGAATATATTATTTCGATTCTAACATGATCCAAAACGTAACAATTGATGAAACTAGTATTTTGCAACACCAAAATTATCTCCGTAAGTCTAAAAGATAAATAGAACATTATTATCGGGATTTGGCGCCAAAGTTTAGTTTAAACTTATTTATTTTACATCGATTGCGAAACAAGCTTTAAGCTTAAATTAATCACACTCGATGTCTGCTTCCTGGAGACTTAACCAGTACTCGTGCCGTTTTGTGTGGAAAAATCTCAAAAGGACCCGCTCATCACGGGACTCGAACCAGGGACCTTTGATACCAGAGGCCGACGCTCTACCTCTGCACCACTGTAACGTTATGACGTCATACCGCTGAAGTGCTGAACGTGACGTCACTTTCCAAGTATTTGGTCACGTGAAAATATTTGATTCAAGAGCCCCTATTAAGGTTTACGGACCCTAAAAAAATCGGTATTTTCCGGGTTATCTCGGTATATTTCGGAAGGTCACGTTACCGCCCATGTGACCATGATAAACGACCACGTGATCTTGATTTTGAGCGGATTTAAAGATGGCTGAACTAACGCGCGATCGACGAGGCCGCTTTGCATCTTGCAAAAAAAAGACGACTCCTCATAAAAGTGAAACATCATACGACGTGAGAGTAGATCACAGCTACGTTACAACTGATTTTGTGGAGGTAGAGAGTTCTAGGACTGTAGATGACAGCTGGAAAGAAGGCAGGCGTGTTGTGGAGTTCGCCGTGTTGGTGGAGGGGCTGAAATTTTGTAAATTGTGTCGACTTGGGCCTATTCCCTTATCCATGGAGAATGTTATTGGTGAACTAAAGAAAGGATTAGGAGGATATTTGTATGTTAAGTGCTTGAACATTGATTGCGGTCATGTGAACTGTGTTGCGTATGGAAAATTGGTGAAAGGAAGTAAACAGGGTGCGTCGAGTTTTGCTGTCAACACAAAGCTTGGAACAGGTAACTGAATTTAAATGTAATTTTCTCGAATATATCAATTATTGAATTGAAACTGAACCTCCACTATTGATTTATATCGGTTTAATTAGCGAATTATTGTGATTTCACGTAAACCTTTACTTACATCTTCGTACTCAAGTCATTTCGTACCCAGCAAAAATAGGTCAGTTCGTACCCGAATTTGGGGACATTTCATACCCAAATCTCAAGTCTAATGCCTTAGTAATGTTTGTGTTGATTTTTGTTTAAAATATACCTGATTTTTTATAGAAATTTCGTCAACCGTTTATGTAGTTTAATACTGATGACAAATCACTCTAAATCTCAAAGTGGAATATCATACTGTTACAAATGCATTCAGTATAAATTTGTGTTAATTTACCACTGTTCGAAATTTATGTAAAAATATCAGCCAGCATAATTCATACACATTTAATTACTATGAATGGAATGTATCACAGTATAGGCCTACTGTTAACTAGATGTTGCTGTGTATTTTCAGCCATGATTGACAGTGTGGGAGGACCGAATAAGGTCAATAACATGCTAGCAGCCCTGAACATACCAACTATCAGCAATAGTAAACTTAAGAAGATGGAGAGAAGGTCAGGACCAATCATTGAAAAGGTGGCTTCTGAGTCAATGAAACTAGCAGCAAATGAAGCATATCAGAGAGAAATGGAGTAAGTTTATTACACATATCAGTCTTAATTTTTTAGGGGAAATTAATTTAAGCATGAATAAACATATATATTGAAACTGGCAATTGTTTGGTTTCTTATTTGGAACTTCACATCTTTTCATGTTTTAAATGCATATATTTAGTAAAGCTAATTACAATTGATGAAGATTTTTATACATTTGAAGTAAATATCTAAAGATAAAATAGCCCATTGGATACACTCTTTGTGTTTTGTGAAAGCTCTTACCTTGTAAGTATCCATGCTATCATGATTTTCTATCTTTTTAAAGGGACATAGCTGTGTGTGAGAGTTTGAAAGCAGAGGAGTCAGCAAACTTTCTTATAAAGGACCTTGGAGTTTCTATTCTTCCAGGGGCATCTCCAATGAAAGAGTAAGTTAAAAGGTTACATCTTACTGACTTAAATCCTAAGCACGCTAAATTTCTATAATGAAATGGTCCATCCTTCAATTTAGGCAATACCATTTATTATTCAATGGGGTGTTCACTGAAAATTTACTGACTTAATTGTGAACAGTGCAGACCATGATCAGACTGCAAGGATGTACAGGCTGATCTTAGTCTACACTGGTCGGTCGCAAATGCAGAATCAGTTGGATCCAGCAGGCTAAGAGTTTTTCTCTCATATCTCATATACGAAGCAAAACTTCTGTACACTCTAGTCTCAAAATCTAATTTGCACATGTATATGAATGTGTGGAAAATATTTTTGAATGAGCATAAGTTCTGACTCTAGTTGTTTACCTTGTTTTCCTCTGGCCTTTCCAGGGAAATGATATTGCCAAGTTGCAGTAATGACATCAATTGGGCAGATGACAAAGAGAGTCCACAATTCTCACAAAAGAAAGTTAATAAGAAAAGGTAGGTCTCATTTAACTGTTACATACATGTGAATGTTCATTGTAAGTACATTGTTTACATTTCAGTGAAAGGTACACACACCTTGAACAAAAGACTTCATGGTGAAAATCTCTAAAACTTTCACATTGCACTGTAGGTCTACAGATTAAGTTTATACACCAGTTTTCATTTTGTCAAAAATATCTTTAACCATTTGGCATCAAATCCACACATTGAATATGTTTGATAAATACTAAGGCCTTGTCCTTTTCATGCATGTTCAGACAAATCAATTAACCCTTTCCCTCATACGACAGTTCTGCAGCAGACGACTTTGAACATATTTTGTCAAAACATAGAAAATCTCTATAATTGAATGGATAACCTATGACTAAAAGTCGAAAACATTGTGGCAAAAGGAGATATTGCACGTTTTGTGCAATTTCTTCTTTTATCACTATGTTTTCAAAAAAGTCGTCTGCTGCAGAGGCGTCAGAAAGCATCTATATGAGGGAAAGGGTTAAGATATTGAAACCATTCTTTTTATTCATCCTTTTATTACAGAACACCGAGATTTGTTGTTCATGGACACAAGCAAAGCAAAGCTAAGAAGAGTCTGGTTAAGAAGTTCCCATGTAAAACACGCTATGGTATATCTTGTGCTGTTGACACTGCCTGGCAGAAACGAGGCTTTGATAGTCTCACTTGTAAGTGAAAATTGATAGTCATGACGTAGTTCACCTCCACAGTAAGGCAATCTTGCAGAAAACATCATGATTAGTTGCACATGCTTAATTCATGTATGTATACATATAAATGTAAGCTAGTACAAAGCCAAATAATGTCGGTCCGTTGCTTGTATAAATATAAGCTGTATGGTCTCTCAAACATACATGTTGTCTGTATTTTCACTACATTGTGAAACATGATACTGGCTTTTCAAGTCATGTGTTTTACCTGTAATTCAAGATCACTGTAACTAAGAATTGAAAACTAGGGTTACAATGGGGGTCTGTTTTAAAACTGTATACATTGTAAACTATCCCTGAAGAAATGCTGTCCCAAAATGTCTTAACCCTTTACCTCATATAGACGCTTTCTGACGCCTCTGCAGCAGACGGCTTTTTGAAAACATAGTGACAAAAGAAGAAATTGCACAAAACGTGCAATTTCTCCTTTTGCCAATTTTTTGACAAAATATGAGCAAAGTCGTCTGCTGCTCCTATGAGGGAAAGGGTTAATCTTACTTCATATCTTGTTTATTTACAGCACATACCTTTTTCATGAGCAAGGCTAAGTATGGAAAGAAAGTATTGAAGGCTATTGTGAAACATCGAAGTTGCGGAACGTGCAAATGGTGGAAAAGAAACAGGGGAGGTCAACCAGTACGTCAACACCGTTGTGTTCATAACCATAGTGGGAGTGCCAGACTGATGGAGAGTGTTAGTGGAGAACAGGGTGTAATGGACTTGGCCAAAGAAGGAGTACCAGTTGAGTATTTAGAGGGTGATGGGGACAATACTTTAATAGCCAGACTTAGGACAAACCAGAATATCAATATGAAAAAGAGATTTGATAGGAACCATGTAGTGAAGAATGTGGGTAAACACTTGTACCAGTTGCAAGCCTCAAAGAAAGTTCGTCTCAGTAAAGTTGTAATAAACCACATTCAGAAATGTCTCAAATATGCCTTTGCCAAAAACCAAGGCAGCAAAGAAGATCTGGAACAAAATCTAAGGGCAGTAATACCCCATCAGTTTGGAGACCACAGCTTGTGCCATCCGAAATTTTGTGGCTACAAGAGAGACCCTAGTGTAAAGTATATTCATCGTAGTCTACCATACAAAGGCCCCATTAAAGATGAAACTGGTCAGTTGCGAGAAGAGCTAGACAAAATCTTTGCACCTGTCATTGGCAATGCAGTATCATACTCTGACTTGGGTTCTTCACAACAATGTGAACACGCTAACAGGGAGGTGTCAATCAGGGCCCCTAAATCACTCCACTATGGTAATTCTGAGTCCTTAGATTTCCGAGTTCAGGCGACAGCAGCTTTCATCAATGAAGGAAGAAGCTATATCAGCCAGGTAATCAACAGTAGGTTTTACACGTTGACTTGTTAGTTTGGTTTTTAGCTCACCTGAGATTTGCTCAAGGTGAGTTATTGTGATCGCCTTTTGTCCGGCGTGCGTCGTCCGTCAACATCTTCTCCTCAGTAACCAGTGGGTCAATTGGGCTGAAACTTCACAGGACGTATCCTCTCAATGGCTTCACAAGAATTCCTTCAAACTTTTGGGCTCCATGCAGAATTCTGGTTTCCATGGCAACGAAACGAAAAAAACTTCCAAATTCTTCTTCTCCCTAACTGGTTGGCAGATTTTGATTCTTTTTTGTAGAATTGTACCTTGGGTGAACTTCTATCAGCTTCCTTGAAGCCGTGTTGATTGGACAATAAACATGGCCGCCATTGGGGGCGGGGCTTTTTTGCCTTATATGGTTATAGTGAAAACTTAAAAAAATCTTCTTCTCCAAAAGTGTCCGGCTTATTTTCATTTTTTTTTGTAGAAATGTTCCTTAGGTGACCCTTTATCAGATTCCTTGAAGCCATGTTGATTGGTCGAAAAACATGGCCGACAGGGGGGCGGGGCTATTTTGTCTTATATGGCTTTAGTGAAAACTTAAAAATCTTCTTCTCCAAAAGTGTCAGGCTGATCTTCAAATTATTTTGTAGAAATGTTCCTTGGTTGAACCTCTATCAGATTCCTTCAAGCCAAGTTGATTTGTCGGAATCTATGGCGGCCAGGGGGCGGGGCTTACATTGCTAAAATGAAGAAATAAATCAGGTGAGCGACCCAGGGCCATTATGGCCCTCTTGTTTATCATTTAGGGTTGGATCTCACTGACATAAAATACCTTTACACAAAACAAACATCTTTAATCTAGATGACTTTCTGTAAAAGTGTCACAAAATTATAAAAAAGCCCTGTCTTATCAAACTAGTGTCATCGGTACCTGTTTTGATATCCAACCCTATGTATGTTAGCTTTTTACTGTTTGTTTTATAACTCTTCAAATCTTAAGTTATATGTCATCATGTTACAAAACGGTTTTGTAAATGAAATAATATCTTGTATTAGAACTGTAACTGAAGTTGAAAAGCCAATACACAGAAAAAGCTTTTTTTATGAAATATTATTCTCTCTTACAAGATAATAATTTTTGTGTACATTACCGGTATACTGTAGCTCTCACTTGATATCAAATAACAAAATCAGAAGATTCAATACTGTTAATCAAAACCATAAAAAGACATTGCAACCAGCATAGAGCTTGATCAGACTGCACAGATGTATGGCTATACTGTCAGCTACTTTACCCTACAAATATTTGTCTTGATATTCCTAAAATATACAGTGAACTCTTCCAAATTCCAAGCAAGCCAAGTACATCACATAAATGTAGCAGGTTAAAGGTCAATTTTATTTCAGTAAATACTTTTCTGTCTGAAAGATTTAGTTACGATTTTTTGTTTCTTATGTTTTTTATTCATTTGATGTTTACAGTTTATGTTGGTATCATTTGTTTGAATTACAGTTACATAGTTTGGATGTTATTCATTTGATGTTTTACAGTTCATGTTGGTATCAATTGTTTGATTTACAGTTACATAGTTTGGATATGTTCTTGCCCTGTTACAAGCATATGGTGTCTTCTATAAGTAAGTACTGTTCACATTTTATCTATATATGTTATCATTGTATTTTATTACTAGTAACATAAATTATATACAGTTAAAACACAGTCAAAGGGCTGAGTGATGTATCTTTAACTAAGTGAATATTTTATTAAATACTTCCTAAATAATAGTAAAAGGTTTGTCAATTTTTTTATATCATTAACAAAAGCATCAATAACATTTTGGCATCAGACCTTTGTCATATTGGCAAATGCTTTTTTGCACCAATCAAGATTTTCAAGTGTTATGAATTATTACATTGAACAATATAAAAGTAATTGTGGCCCATCTTGCCACAGCAACTTACTACATTATGACATAGACTGCCAACCAAGCTTACACACTTTTAACTATTTCAGGCATATGAAGATGGTGGCCTTTCCCCTGGTTTCCACACACAAAAGTATTCGAAGAAGTGCATGGATGAGCGAAAACGTAGAATGGAACAATCAAGTCTTCCTTCTTCAAAGCGTCGCAGACTTATATTGAAACAAGAGAGATGTATAAGTAAAGGAGCTACTGAAGTTCTAGAAGGTGAAACATATCAGTCAGGTTAGCTGTTTACTTGTATAAATATGTGATGCTAAGAAGTAAACAAACCAAAATAGCTATTGTCAACGGCTTCCTTTGCTTCTTTCGAGGTTGTTGTAAAAGTGTTTGTAGGCTCTTTGTAAAGGATACAAGCACCCTGTATGATTGTTTTGCCTGCCCTGTTGCACAATGTAAATAAAGTACGATTCAAAGTCACTAGACAATCTTATTCACAGTGGTCTTTGGGTGTCCCTGGCTCGATCCCCAGTCGCGGCAATTCGGTCATGGTGGAGTGCCCTTGGGCAAGGCACATTTTCTAGCCTAGTACTGGTTTGTTTACCCAGGGATCATGGATAATTAAATTTAATTGCACGCTAAATGACCTTGGCTGTCGATGCGCCATAAAAAAACAATATGCATACACAGGTCTTTTGAGGTAGCTTAGTGAACTTGGTATTTATACTAGATTGCCAAGCCATAATATTAAGATTTTAAGTTCTATCACTGGTATTGTCATAGTGCTGATCAAGATACAGGCAAAAGTTTTAGTTTTGTTATAGATAATAACATGTACTGTGTGATCACTCAACTGTGCTGAATAAGAATGAGGGAGACACTCAATGTCCGTCTTGCGTCCGTAAACATTTTCTTAAAAAATATTCTTCTTGAAAACCATTGGGCAGATTCACACCAAACTTCACTGTGCATCAAAATGACCAATTTGTTCCTTTAACATTTCAGAAATTGGTCTACAGCATGAAGTAGATGTTGAGAAAATACCAGATGCTGTACCCCGTGGCGATTTCAAACCTCTAAAACTTCCAAACTCAATGCCAACATTTATTGTTATGGACTTGGAGACTACAGATCTTAGTAAGTATATTGTACAGCTACTTCTGCTATTGACTAATATTTTAATATAGGCCTGTGTTTAGTTAGATACTGTACTGCTTTTCATTAACATAAGGAATGTTTTTCACTTATTACATGTAACTTGAGAATGTTTGAACATTTGTGAGATATTATGAAATGCTTTATTGTTTATTTCAGTACGAAATGGACAAATGCCTCATTTGACTCAGATTGCTGCTAGAGAAGTAAACAGAGGTAGCGAGTTTTCAACATATGTTGCTCCTAGGCTACCTATATCAGAAGGTGCACAACAGACCACTGGTATTATCATGGCAGATAGTGTTATGTATGTCTGTGGAACCAGAGTAGAAACTGTAAACATAAAATGTGCTATTGAAAATTTCATAAAATGGTTGAAAAAGTATGAAAAGGTAGTGTTAGTGGCACACAATGGGCGGAGGTTTGATTTCTCAGTGCTTCTTACTGCAGTTTCTAATGTGAATAAGTTGGAAGAATTTTTTGCCAGTGTTGTTGGTTGTTTGGATACATTAGCTATGTTTCGCAAGACCTATTCTGGCAGAAGTAGTTACAAGCAGGCAGATCTTGTTCAAGACCTTCTCAGCATACAGTATAATGCCCATGATGCTCTTGAAGATGTACGCGCTTTAGTGAAACTGTTCCAACATTGTTGTACATTAGTAACTGATATTATGAAGTTCACTTTTTCTCTAAAAGCAGTGTTTCACCAGTGTCAATATTCAAAGGAAAAGGCGAAGCATTTACCATCATTGACATGTCTGGTTGCGAATGGTGTTTGTAAACTTCCTACAGCTGAAAATATCGCGTCATCTGGTCTAAACCTCGAGCATCTGAGGAAAATTTATATGCGTGATGGTGAAGATGGACTGCAAAGTACATTCACAATGAAAAATAGTGAAGGACAACCACGTGTAACCAACACAAAACGAACACTTGAGACTGTTCTTCCTAAACTCGCTGATTTCTTTCAAAAAACAGTGCATAGTTAAAACGTGCGTCTTTATACGGTTCTTCGTTTTATTTGTTATATTAGATGAGTTTCAGAAAGTTTCCATTACAGGAAGGCAGTATATTTCTAATAATGTTACTGGATCAAGGAGATTCAATTTTACTCTTTGAAAGATTCTTACTTTTAACCTTAGTCACAAAACTCAAATAATCTCAAAGACAAGGGCACGTTGTCAAAACATTGAATTTTGTTAAACAAACTGTCAGATTTTGATTTTCTTGTATCTGCAGATACCATGAAACATACAATAGGTAATAATTGTTTTTGCTTTATAAGATTTGTCCTTGTTAACATAAGTGTTTTGTGCAGTTGAACTTCGAACTCTCAACCTATTTTACTTGAAACCATTTACTTTCTACCAAATAGTTTTTGTAAATTTATTCTGTGATGGTTGTAATTATATTGCTCATGAACATTGGAATCTAATTTCAGCCCTTATGTGCTCACCTTATTTTAATAAACAGTGGAAATTGTCTCATGTACAACTTTCATAACTCGGTTAGACTTGGGATGGCATACAGGAAAAGGCATTTATTTGTTGTTATAGATATTGAATAAAACACATGATTTTATACTGAAAAGAATGTCTTTTCTTATTAAAGTAAGTTGTTTTATTGTATTGTATGTCTCATATTGTTTCTAAGTAGAGGCTGAAGCATTATTTGATATTCTGATACAAATGCAAGATAAAAGCTGAATTTTGACATGAAATTGTCTCCCTTGAAATCTGGTACCAAAGTCATTAAACAGTGTGTTGTGAACAAAGTAGACGGTAAAAGTTTTTCTTTTTCTCATATTTTATCCTTTAACAATGGTAGAAAATTTGTATTTGGATTTTAAATTGTGAAAATGTATAGAATGGGTAGAAATTTCAGTCAAAAACATTGTATATTTGGACTTTACATAAAAAATGGCACGAACCACAGGGTCAATATTCTCACATATTGCATTAAAAAAAAATTGTGTGTGAAGAATTGTCAAAAATGAGTAATGCAAGATAAAAAGTAAAGTCATATGAACTCAACAAGGTATATTTTACCAATTTATTCCTCAATTGGGTAAAATGACACAAGATTTAGTGTAGCTAGGTATTTGCTCATTGAGGGTCTTCTCGGAAAAGGAGGGGTGTCGACTTCAAATGCACATTTCTCAAGTTTTGATCGGTAAATTTTAATTAAAGTTTATATTTGGGTGTCTTAATGGATGCTTATCAAGAAATCATCAAGTATGTGACCATTTCCAAACATGAGTTTTAGGGTCCGTAAACCTTAAAACCTTTCCCACTTATATTTTTTTGACACATCTACAGCAGACGACTTTACAATAACGCCATGACAAAATGAGAATTGCTCATTGCCTTATGTTTATTTAAAGGCGTGTCCTATATTTATGCATGTATGTTTTAAAAATCGTCTTATATATATTTGTAGTGGTGAAAATACACCTTATCCTAACAGTTTGAGGTTATCCATACCACAGGGTGAGTGAAAGGGGGCGGGGGTGGCAAAATAGTATTTCTTATTTTTCGAATATCTGTAAGTAAGTAAAAGGATTAGGTATAAGGGAAAGGTGTTGGTATGTTTTAAAAATCGTCTTATATATATTTGTAGTGGTGAAAATACACCTTATCCTAACAGTTTGAGGTTATCCATACCACAGGGTGAGTGAAAGGGGGCGGGGGTGGCAAAATAGTATTTCTTATTTTTCGAATATCTGTAAGTAAGTAAAAGGATTAGGTATAAGGGAAAGGTGTTGGTATAAGGGAAAGGTGTTGGTATAAGGGAAAGGTGTTGGTATAAGGGAAAGGTGTTGGTATATGGGAAAGGTGTTGGTATAAGGAGAATGTGTTGGTATAAGGGAAAGGAGTAGGTATAAGGGAAAGGTGTTGGTATAAGGGAAAGATCATACACAGAAGCTTCTATTAAATAAAATGATATCTTGATTTGAATATTATGGCTATTATGAGAGTAAATAAACATTACACTGTAATATTATTGCAACCCTTTACCTCTGATAAATGTGTTTGTTTGCAGTATTTAACGCAGCTTTCAACAATGTTTTCGGTTAACTCACTACGTTTCCTTGGTAAATTACTAGTACTTCTGGTCCATTTATCTTGACAATAGCGAGTCATTATTCTTACTACACAGTTCTGAACGTCAAGGAGGGAAAGCCATTACTACTATTTTTAAAGTCTCTGATATGACCCAGTCTGGGATCATACCTGTCACCTTATGCACACAAGGAAGTCCCTTTATCACTTAACAATTGAAGCGGTCACAAGACAATTTAGCTTCAATAATATCCCGGGGGCCTAACCTCAAACCTTTTTATTGGAAGCCGCCAGTAGTCGGCTTCCTGTAGGAATGCTTCGAAATTTAGCATAAGGAGATATTTAGACCTGCCAGTGTTATCGGGATTTCTTTGTCCTTACTAATTATACTGGACAAAACTTCCAACGCCCATATGTACATAAGTATCAATGTTTCATTTAATATTATACCAAATACACTGCAATTTGACAAGTGTATCACATAACTATCCTGTAACAGAATGAAAAACAAAAACTTACCAAAATACCACAGTAGATTACAATAAAATGCATTTTTTAAAGTTCGCAGGATAAGTCAGTAGCGGGTGTGACCACCAGCAGCATTCACCACAGCTAAACATCTTCGCATTGAAGACAATGTTTAGCTGGTGGTCAAAACGATCAAACTATTATGCCAATTTCAAAGGGCCATAATCCCGTCATGCATGAATGGATCTGGCTGGTTTTCAAAAGGAACCGAGCTCTCATGTATATTTAGCTACTAAATAGGTTTGGTAAACATTGGATAATAAATGAAGACTTTATCGTGTTCACAAGAAATTGTGGACGGACGACGTACGACGGACAAAGGGCGATCCCAAAATCTCATCTTGTCACTACGTGACAGGTGAGCTAAAAACAGTAATTTATTCCAAGGTATATTTGTCTAGTACAGTGTATTTTATGTTATCCGATACGTTGGCTTGTAATTCCAAAATGTAATGTTCATTTTCGTAACAGTTTCACGTATTTCAGGGGTACCGGTATATGTAGTTACGTTTGTGCAGTTCACATACTGGTCACGACATGCTAAGCCTTCGTAAACTTCAAGTCTGAAATAAAATTGTGTGCCATGTTGTAATTGCCTTTATGAATAACAGTAGTTACAACACCGTGTGTTGATATACATTTTTATTTTTTATTTAATGCTAAACAATGAGATACTGAGTTCTATCATATAATCCTTAACACCCACACTGTAAGTGATATAGGTATGGCACCAAAGGTACTAACGTTATGACGTCAAACCGCTGGCGTGATATCATTTTCCTAGTATTCGGTCATGTTATACTACACACGTCATATATAAAGAAATACGTAATGGGTATATTATTAGATCGGATACAAGCATTGTCATGATAAAAACCTTATCTTATCTATACCCATGTATAATTCCGTATTCCGTATTCCGTAAATTTAACAAATCGGACTTATTGTCATTGTCTGACATTGTGTAGTAAACAATTACATTCACACAGATTCGTCCGCGTGTAAACAGGTACGAAGACACTAAATAGTTCCATTATTTCATCATCAATTATCATAAAATAAAAATAAAATTATACGTAAGTCACTTTTGCGCCAAATCCGGCAATTTTCATGTATACAAATCTTTTCAAAATACGTCTCATAAATCATTTTATATAATTATCAGAATGATTCATTCCTGTTTATATATTATCTCTTTTAATAATTGAGTTTATTAAAAGTGATAATAAATAAACAAAATGAAATATCCTCTATGAAATGATGTTTCTTGAAGTCATTGAATTTGTGTTGCTTCCAAATAATTGAAAGTATAGTTTAATAGCAATAGCTCAAACATGGGATAATTTGAATACAGCCAAACTTGTGTTAGTTGTCACCTCTGTTAGGCAGTCAATTGAAGATAACACAAGACAATATTTTGTTATTTATTTGACTTTCTTCTTGGTTACTGCTTTAGGTAAGTATGACTGTATATACTTTTACTCTTGAAATGATTTTCTCATTGTATTCAAGAGTGCTCAATATACGGATAAGGAAGGGAAAATCATGACTTCACATCTTGGCGGCCAGGGTTACGTGTCAGGATAAATAAAACCAGTAGAACTGGTAATTTACCCAGGAAACACCATTGTACATGTATAAATGATATACTGTGCAATGAGTAAACAAAAATAAAAATTGAAACAATCATATCTCATGTAAAAGTATTAGAATCATGAACATATATTATATTGACCAGTAACATGATATGATGGACTTATACGCTTTAGACATCTGATTAATTTGTCATTGAATTTGAGATGAAAACATTGAGAGAAAGGGATTTTTTTTTCATTTAAGGCAATTTTCCCCTCTTTCACTAGCTTGTTGTGGTCATTTGCTGCCAAGCTCACTAAAGTATAACGTCTAACTGGAAAAAGATATAAATATGATAAAAAAAAAATATTCTGATACAAAATATGAGCATTCTTTCACAGAAGATCCGTTTCAGGCAATGACTAAATTCATATTTTAATTTTTCTATCGATGCTTTTCAAATGAGATCCGTTGCCATGGTGTGGTGACTCTTTTGTATGAAGAAAAAAGGGTTGACGTCAAAGACATGTAACTATTTGGTGTGTACCTGTGACCTCTTCTATCCATTCCAAATAAGGAGACACCAAGTTGTGTATGTCTGGAGTACCTGTGGTATAACATCCGGAATCAGTACCTAATCCAAAACTTGTCAATGCGAACTGATACCAGCGTCCTAAAACGACAAACGTCAATGCTTTGTATGCCCAATGTCTCATTTCAAGCGTTTTCCCAAATACCACAAATCTACATCAAACGACGTTAAAGATATCTGGATAAGAATATGTAAACCTCTTCCATTTCCCTCTTATAGACGCCACTGCAGCAGACGATGTTTTGAAAACATAGTGACAAAAGAAGAAATTGCTCAAAACGAGCAATTTCTTCTTTTGCCACAATATTTTCCAATTTTAGTCATAGATTATCCATTCAATTATAGAGATTTCCTATTTTTTGACTAAATATGTTTAAAGTCGTCTGCTGCAGAATTGTCGTATGGGGGAAAGGGTTAATGCAACACCGGTTGTTGAAACAGGAGAACTTGCTCATCAAACCTCTGATTTGATAATCCTTTCCCATGTATAAACACCTTCTGACACTTTGCAGCAGAAGACATTTTCAAGAAAACCTTGTGGAAAATCAATACATTAAGCCACAGGCTTTCAACACTGATTAATAATTATACTGCAGCACATGACTTTGAAAACATCTATGCAAACATATGAAATATCTAAATAAATGAAAGTTTGGGTAGAGTTTAAAACATTGTAAAAAAAGAGAAATTGCTCACCATGAGCAATTTCTTCTTTAACCACTCTGTTTGCTAAGTTCGACGGCTGCATACTCATCAAAAGGTATTTACATTGTTATTGAGAAAGGGTTATAAATACTTTTTTTTGTGTGGATATGTTTTCAAAGTCGTCTGCTGCAGATTTGTTGTAAATGGTAAAGGGTTATTATAATTCAAAAGTAGTAAAACCAACACATGGATGCAATCACTTATATATGTATTGCTAGAACTTTTCACTCAATTGTACCGACTTAAATGGTTTTTGTTTTATTTGGGTTTTATGCCCTTTTAAACATTATTTAAGTGATGTCAGGGTGACATGTAACTTATATTGATCCCTGGGTTAACAAACCAGGACTATGCTTTGATATGTGCCTTGCAAATGGGCACTCCACCATGATATCCGGTTACAAATCCTCGACACTAACCACAGGGGATTCCTACTACAGGGAAGGGGGCGGGAACAAGTCTATATTCTTACCATCACGTGGATCCTTGCACACAGTGGGACTTCCACTGTCACCCTATCAAACAGAAGTAAAAATGTCAAAATGTTACTTACAAATTATTTCAAATTGACAGCCAGTCAGGAAAACAATAGAAAGATGTAATAATGTTACTTACAAATTATTTCAAATTGACAGCAAGTCAGGAAAACAATAGAAAATATCATAATGTTACTTACAAATTATTTCAAATTGACAGCAAGTCAGGAAAACAATAGAAATTCAGGACAGGAGCTATTAAATATTTAATATAGTTTAATTCATTGCTTTGAAACATAATTTGTAAATAAATGACACAAAGAATCATATGTAAAATTGAAGGCACTGTGTTGGGCAAATGCGATATTGCTCACTAAGATAAGCAATTTCTTCCTTTCTGGCAATGATTTATAACTTTGTCTGCTGCAAATGTGTCAGAAATGGTCTGATAAAGAGAAAAGGTTCATCCTTTAAATATATCATTAGACATAGACATTTCTAGAAGTAACAAGATAAAAATGTTCAGCAGTTAACAAGTGAGAGTTTGTTTATTGATACAGCATATCCAAATAAGTATAAGTACTGAGAGAAAAGGAGTAAGTGCTTCAAACATAAAAAGTTATGATTTTCCTTCTAGGTTGATTTCTCTTTCTCAGACCTACAATGAAGACATGTACCATAAAAGTCTTTTTTTTTTTTGCGTACACTTTCAATGTGAAAGCGTCTAATACTATTGTACATCTACAGTCAGTTCATGGGAAAAGTCTTTTGTAAACAGTCAAGATCCGGATCAGACTATGTGAACGTTGAAATCTTCACTTCACAAACTCTCACATACGCTTTTTTGAAGCTTCTGTTATTAACTTTCGTCGATTCTGATTAATCGAGTTGATGCATGGCCTGATCTGAATCTATACTGTTCGGAAAAGACAATTTGAACATTTTTCCATGGTTGGATTAATGATTAAGTTTTATTTTACATTTACAGCCAGTCCATTGGAAAAGTATTTTGTGTACGGCGAAGATCCTGATCAGACTGTGTTGACGTTGAAATCTACGCTTCACATAAACTTACATAGACCTGAAAGAAGCTTCTGTCACTATGTGTATATTCCGTTGAATTAGACTTAATGCATAGCTTCATTGGAACCTTTACTGTTCAGAAAAAGCCGACTTGAACCTTTTTTGGATGGGTTGATGACCCTTATTACATTCTGAATCGTTTTTACTTCATAAATTGTACAATACTTCACCTACCTTGCATGTAGGCAGATATGGCGAATCTGATTTAATGCATAGAGAATCATCAAACGTATAACTCGTTTTCTTACAATCTATAAACTCAACTCTGGTTTCAAGGAGTTCTTGATTCTCATCGACTGTATAAGAAAAAAAACTTGTTTTAAGGTGAGTCATTGGTTTATAACCCTTTCCCACATGTAACTATCTTTGAGAACATCAACGCAATAATGGCAAAAATGGTAATTCGCTATAAAAAAAAAGAAAGTATAATTACAACATAGGATTGAAAACAGTGTTGCAAAAGGAGAAATTGCTCATCTTGTCTCTTCAAATGCAAATGTATCTTACTCTCACCCTTTTCAAACATAGGACGCTGTTTGACGCCCCTCTAGTAGACATCTTTTTAAAATTTCTCCTTTTACCACAATGATTTCAACTTTCTGACGCCTCTGCAGCAGACGGCTTTTTGAAAACATAGTGAAAAAAGAAGAAATTGCACAGAACGTGCAATTTCTCCTTTTACCACAATGTTTTCCACTTTTTATTTTATAATTGTTCTTTCATATATAGAGAGATTCCATATTTTAGATTAAATGTTTTCAAATTCATATGCTGCAGATTTGATGTATGTGGGAAAGGATTTATGTGGTTGATAAGTTTTTACTCTATCTAGACATAGATAATACAGAAGCATACTACCCTTTCCCCATTGAAGATGAATTCTGACTCATCTGCAGCTGACAACCTTTAACAACATTGCGAAAAAAGACGCCATGAACAATTTCGCCTTTTGTCAAAACGTTTTAATGTAATTCAAAACTTGTACCAACTTACAGAAATGTTTCCTTATTTATGTCTAGTCATCTGCTAGAGACTGGAAAGCTAAGACCGACAACCTTAGCAACCGTATCAAAGCGTATCAGAGAGAGGGTAATGAAGCTGAACAAGCTGGATAAAAATATCCTGACCCAATTTTGAAGAAATTTGTTAACCCTTTCTAACATTTGACAAATTTAAAGCAGACTATTTTGAAAACTGTTAAGCAAACGTATGACAAACCTCTAAAAGTTAGGAAAACATTTGACAAACCTTTGAAAGTAAACCCTTTCCCATATACAACAATTCTACAGCAGACGACTTTGAAAACAAATTGGCAAAGGTGAAAATAATCCATAGATAAGGGTTTATATAGCAAATAGATTTTAAAATAGTGTGACAAAAGGAGAAGTTGCTCGTTTGAGCAATTTCTACTTTTGTCCCCATGTTTTCAAATTTCGTCTGCTGCGGAGGTGTCAAAAAGCGTCTATATGTGTCAAAGGTTCAATTGGGTTGAAAATATTTTGACAAAGCGGAATCTGCTCTTTATTTAATTCGCAAGAATATTTCCAAATGTCATGTGCTGCAGAAGTGTCAGAAATAATCTGAATGTTGGATGGGATTTACTTGCGTCTGCAATATTTTTCGAAACTCATTATACATGTTTAGAGCGAGAAACTCTATTTTAATGGTGCTCTGTGGCAAAATTAACCTTATTGGGCTGTGCGATCACGCACCGGGATATATGATTTACTTTGAACTTTTTACAATAGTTGATCATGAGAGCAGAAACTATTATTAAGATCAACTTGATCTAATTGTCTTGGTCAAAGTACAGTTACAATTGATTGTCTATATTTGCATTTCTACTCATGTTTTTCCTCTTGTCCTTTATATATTAACGCATGCTTTGTATGTACTTAGTATTTACAGTGAACAGAATAAGTTTATGTTATGTCTCTCATTTGTGGATACACAGCTTATACAACCATACACTTTAGTGGCATCACGTGCCCATTATTTAGTCATTGTCGTGCACATTCCTTTCTTTGTGCTTTGTTATTTTCGGATACATATACACGTATTCACTTTTGTTTTTGTGAACATATTTATAATGAAAATGTTTATAACCTTAACTGCTTCAATACGCAGACATGTTAATACATTTAAATACATGTACACGTATACACTTATGATTTTGTAAACATATTTATAATTATCACGTTTTATATCCCCAACTGCTTCAAACACAGACATTATAATGAATGTGAATGCACTACACATATTTTGACCTAGATGTAACTTTTTCTTCGACTATTCATTCGATCTTTATTCAAATAAAATACAATTCTCAATATTTAAAAATGTGCACATTGTGTCTCTGAACTCTAATGGATTAAGAGATAATTCAAAGGGAGTAAGACTTAACGATTAGATTAAACAACACAAAGCTGATATTATATACTTACAGGAAACACACCTTACAGGTGACATAATAGTAAATGTTAATCAACAATTTAGCGATTGGAATGTTTACTTTGGCTCATGTTATAGCTGTAGATGTAGTACTCATCTCAAAGAATATTCAGTTAAAAATAATTAACCATATAAGACACCAAAACGGAAGATATATCATTCTAAATAGCACTATCAATGACAATACCTATACATTTTTAAATATTTATGCACCAACTATAGAAAGGATAATACATGATTGATTAAAATCAATATCAAATCTAATCGAGAATAACATAGAAGGTGTTGTCATTATTGATGGAGATTTCAATGACATTCTTACAAAACAAGACAGAGTAACTTCAAGCATAAAAAGAAAATTGCACCAGTGCAACACCTTACTAATCTAATTAACCATTTTTAACTTGTTCATATATGGAGACTTAGTAATCCAGAGCTGTTTTTTTACTTGTAGACGAAAAAATGAAATGGAAAAAAGAAGAATAGATTTTTGACTAACTTGTTGTTCAATATTTAGTTGTGATATAAGACCCGCGTTAATTAATAGCACATACCATCTATCTGTTTCTCTTAAAATTAAAACAACTAACAATAGAGGTAATGGCTATTGGAAAATGAATAATTCTTTATTAACTGATGATGCTTATATACAAATTATTGAAGATTTAATCCCGTCAACGTTACTTGATTTAAGAAAATAACCCCAATACTTGCAATGCACAAACAGGTTGGGAATTACAGAAATGTTACATTAAAGATACAACAGTAAAATATTCAATTTTAAAATCTAAAGGAACAACAAACGAACTGACATAATTAGAAGTAAAGCTAAACACTATGAATGAACAAAATAATCAAAATACAGACGATATACATCAACTTGAAAGTGAAATAGAAGGAATAAATACCGAAAAAGCAAAAGGCGCTCAAGTAAGGGCACGTATATGATTGTTTGATGAAGGAGAAACCAACTTAAAGCACTTAAAGACAAACACGTCAAACAATAACATCACTTAAAGACGATGATAGGAAAGTTACTTCTATATCTGAGATTCTAGATGAAGAAGTAACCTTTTTCAAAAAATCTTTATTCTTCAAATAATACAGATAAACACGGAATAAATACATACATCTATGTAGAAAATGTATTAAATAATAGTTCTGCTAATCCCTTCAAAGGTCCGTTAACTGCAGAAGAATGTAGACATGCATTAATTGAGATGAAATCGAACAAAAGTCCCGGAAATTATGGTCTTAACGTAGAATTCTATAACAAATTGTTGTCAAAATTAGAAATTAGTTATTGATTATGCTGGCGAAATAAACCTAGCCTGTTCACTGTTATTTTTAGAGTTTAGAAAAGCATTCGATACAGTTGAATTGAATCTTTCGTTTGAAGTCCTAAAATTGTACGACTTTGGTGAATTGTTCATACGTTGGGTTAAGACTAACTACAATAACATCAGAGCTAATGTGTGTTAAATAACGGTTGGAAATCGCGAAAATTTGTTCTTAATCGATCTAGTTGGCAAGGCTGTCCAATGTCTTCTCTATTATTTCTTCTAGTTGCTGAAATATTAGCTACACCAATCAGATCATGTAATAAAATTCAAGGAGTAAAATCAAGATCAACGTAACCCACTAAATATTTAAAAATTACTCAACTAGCAGATGACACTACTCTATTCCTACAAAATGAGACTGAGATCCGCAAAGCATTTAAAATAATTGAATACTTTGGAGAACATTAGGGTCTTAAACTTAACAAAAACAAAAAGGAAATTATGTGGATAGGCTCATCTAAATACACAAATCACAGCATTGATAATATTAAATTTGCAACCGTAATAAAAGCTATCGGAGTTCATTCTTTAACAAACAAAATTATAAGCGAGAAAATCAACTGTGATACACAATTAGAAGACTGTAGAAATCAAATAAGTTTCCTTAATAGAAAACATCTTTTTTTCTTTGGGAAATCAAAAATGATAAGGTAAATACTGTTGCCAAAGTTCACGTATCTTTACCATTCATTACATGTACCTGATTATGTAATTATCTCCTTAAACAAAATGTTCTTTAATTTGTTATGGGACAAATGAAGAGAGAAAATCAAACGAAAAATCTAAGGTAAAAAGTATGATTGGGGTATTGGAATCGTTGAAATTAATTCATTCATCAAATCTATCAAAATAACCTGGATTAAAAGACTTCTATCAACTACCGAAAATTGTAATTGCCAAGAAATAACCAAATTTTATTACAACCAATACGGGAAAAATCTTCTTATTTTATAAATGAATTTTGATCAACTTAAAACTCTTCCAAATATAAAATATAAACTGTCTTCGTTTTACTCAGATATCTTAAAAGTGTGGATTGAATTCAGGAACATAACAAATAAGAAAAGAAGAAATGAAACATTCTATCATACCAGAAAGCAGCTGCTGTGGGGCAATAACAAACTTAAAAATAAATCCAACAAATCTCTAATTTTGCATAGATGGATTGATTCTGGAATAATCTTCATAGACGACGTAATTTCAAACAACGACAATATATGCGAAACACAATTATTACATGAATTGAGAGATAAATGTGATCGGATCAGAGAAATAAATATGATTAAGTCATGTATGCCTTCTACCTGGAAGAAAATTATGAAATCAAATAGTTCTGTTCAAACAAAAATTAAACATAAATTAGTCATAGGCATAGACGAACACTTATTTTCCAGTTTTGTCAAATAACGACGTCTACTCCATATTTCGAAACTTCAACTTTGAAAAACCATACATTCATATTTTTTTGGAATAATACTCTTAATGCTCAGATTGGCTGGTCACAAGTGTACTTTTCGATTCACAAAAACAGTGCTCATAACAAAACAAACAGTTTAGATACAAATTAATAAATAATATCATCGCTACAGAACCTTAAGAAATGGAACATATCAGAAAGAGATCTATGTGGGTACAAAGAAAACATAGAGCAATTTCTTTTGGATTGCAAAACCATCAAACATGTTTGGAATAAAATAAAACGTTTCCTTTCTTCAGTTGGGTATAGCGAAGAAATATTTAAAATCGCTGATTGTTGGCTACAAAACCGGGGTAAAGGAATATAATGACATCAACTATATATCATTTCTTATACTCTGCATAAATCGTATTATAAGTCTGATACACGCACTATAATTGTTATGCTCGCCAAATAGTTAATTCTGCACGGCGAGGGTAAATAAAAACAAATAATAAATATAATTGTTAATTTTTTTTTTTTATCTTTTTTAAGAAGCGAATGCAGACTACATGTATCATTAAATATAATATAAGATAATCATAACTCCAAAATAAAACTGTCACAACTCACACATAGCAATATACCAATACGCAGAATTACGCAAGCGCAAAATACGCGCACATACGATCAACTACATACATACACACGCCTGATAGCTCACTCTCAAGCATAAACCCAGCAAAAGCAATACCACGCGTATACACACGCATGCACCATCACACGTACACACACCAGCACAAATATCACACATATCCTCATCCTGGCTCAGGAGGAACTATGTCTAGACATAGCGAATCTCTATCACACTTATCACTATATCATTCTAGCGACATTTCATTTTCATCGTCCTCTAGATTGATAAGACAGCGAGGAAAATGTGATTTATTTATTCATTAAGGTTTCATTATGTCTCTGTCTATCTCTCTACCTCTCTCTATCTCATATCTTCTACCTCTTCGAATTGATTTGATGTCAATTACATTACTTATTGTATTGTTTGAATATTTGAATAAAAATAAATTGATTTTAAAAAGGCAGAATTATATAGTTCATTTGAAAGGAAATATATATTTAAAATATTTTCATTATTTGTTGAATTAATCGTAATTGCGATTATATTATCAACACCTACTGGTCCTTAATATTATATAATTTCTGGTTTATGGCATTCGGAACAATTCGGCGAACAACATCTGGGATGTAGGGTAATCGGCCATGGGGTGCCAAACGAGGTTTATGGATCTTTCCAATCTATTTATAAATATGTTAATCGCTTGACCAGTGTGTATTGTTTCATTCTATAAATATATATTTTCATCTAGACTAGAAAATATTTAACATGGGACGAGGCTTAATAAGAAGCTGTATTGCTCTTGAAAAAATGATAATGCTATGTTTAATAAATGTGTAAAATGTTTTTAAATGTTATTTAATGTTTAATTTTAATGTTACGATACATACTATTTTAACCCCCTATTTCCCACTTGTAGACGCTCTCCAAGTCGCATTAATGCCGAGCGCGAGGATAAACAACGTCATCATGCAAGCAAGCTTGTAGACGTATGTTCAGCAAACGAGTGTTGAAAACAGTGAAGCAAAATTTGAAATGGCTCTTGATGCCCAATTTCCCCCTATTTCACAATATTTTAAAGTTTATTATTAAAATACACTTTTACAACATAGAAACTCTCCCTGATGTATTTACATGTTACAGAGTGGGGTTATCTGCATGCTCAGCTAGGATGATCTTTTCTGATTAATTGTGCCTGTCTGTCCGTCCGCTATTGAAGAACATTCACAACTTCGTAGAAAATAGTAGTGTAATTTATGATTCTGTTTACTTGGCTCACGATTTTCTTAAATGCCTCGCAGTTGTTTAATAGCTCATCAACTTCAATAATTTAAGTACTACATCTATAAATTAACTCGACTTTGGAATCATCAATGCAAATAGATCTATATTGAAATTTCTATACATGATAGGATATTAATCAAATAGAGTTGAAACCATTGCAGCAAAAGAAGAAATTTCTCATTTTGCCGCAATGTTTTAAAAAGTCGTCTACTGAACATGTGCGAATATCCTTCCGTATATGAAATAAGTAAATCGAGTGTATGTGTCTATAGAGTATCGCTCCACCGAGCAAACCTTTTTTGCTATATTTTGCAGCAATGTTTTTACTTGCTGTAACCAGAATATGCTTTTGGAACATAGAGCATGTCTCTCTATTGTGCAATCATAGGGTCATCTACAGAATTAGAGCAATCATCCTAGGAAGTTTGAAGAGTCTGGGTTAAAGGAATCATGAGATAGTGAACTGAATTATATTTGGCATATATAACTCCTGTGACCATAATTAGCAAATTTGACTTTTGAAACAATGAAACAATTGTTAACTCCATTCAATTATTACACTATCATTAGAATCTAGCGTTTTCATATAGTTGCCAGGATGTTATAAAATAGTCTGCGGTAGACGTTTTCTCAGTTTTCTGTAGTAGTACAGTTCAAAATACTTACTTCCTTCCGTTGCATAGGTTTCTGTGCGCCCAAATCCTGTAGTGTAACAATCTGCAGCATTACCCAAACCCAAAATAAAAGCCAAGTCATCACTGTTGCCAAGGCAGACTGGGCGAGTGAAGTTGTCGATAATTGGGAAATTTGCAGTTTCCAACACAGCAATATCGTAACCATGGGTGGTCCCGATTTCATATAGTGGATGTCTAGTGCTTCTGGTGATGGCATAGTTGGATCCAAGTTCTCCAGGATTTTTTACACTGATTGCTCCACATGCCACAGTGAAGTTATCATCTTCTTCGCTGAAGAAAATATTTCAACTGTTAAACCTTTTTGATTATCTCTTTTTCTCACAAACAACACTTCTGCAGCGGACGACTTTGAAAACATTGTCGCAAATGGAGGAATGGCTCAGGTACGCTGATGCGTCCGAAAGGGTATATTTGTGGGATAGGGCATAAAGTATGATTGTAGATAATCCAGGAATTCATTAATATAACTTGTAAGAAAACTGATTGTTGGAAGTTGCTTTACATGCTAAGTAAAATCTACAATTGTAATTTAACCTTACCCGACATACAGACGGTTGTTGACGCCTCATTTAATGATTATACCTTTGCTTTATCAGTATGAAAGAAGAAATTTGTCATATGGGCACACCAATGCCAACCCCTCCATTTTTGGAGGTTGCCTCTGGAACCGGGCTCAATGTTAACATCGAATTTTCAAAGTCGTCTATCTGTTAATTTGAAACAAAGAAGCACTGTAAAAAAAACTTCCACTCGTCAGGTAGTTCTGATGTTTTTCAACGATTAACACAATATGATAAATGTGTAGTGATTGTTGACCTGAGCATATATACACACTCAATTGTTTAGTACAAGTTCAGTGCTTATAAGGAGCTAAAATTAATCTCAAAATATGTACTACTAATTATTCGATGGCTCACTTCGAAACGGCTGTTACTGTTGGTTATAAGATATGCAGTTAGAGCTGTTAAAAACTGTTTCGCACAAGGTTATTAAAAAGCGCAATGATACAGATGACTTATTATACGCGACCCTTTCCCAACGATTTGATAGAAAGATCTTTCTCCAAAAAAGCGTAAGTTTATACATGCATTCCATTTCGAATAACATTTATGTGTGAACAGAACCGTGTTTGCTTCAATAGCTGCATTTTTGTTGCTAGACGAGGAATTTTCAATCAACTATTATATTTAAAATTTAGGTCAAATACGGGTCATTGTTTACACGGTTTCAGCGACTTTCCACCTACTATTTAACAAGAGGCCCAAGAGGGCCAGTATCGCTCCACGGCCATAAGGCAAACAAAATAAAATCTCCAAACAGCCATGCCCCCTGGTGGCCATGTTTATTACCAACCACCATGGCTTCAAGGAATCTTGTAGGGTGTCATCCAAAGAATGTTTCTGCAAAATTATTTGAAAATCGGCCTGACACTTTCGGAGAAGAGGATATTTTAAGTTTTCACTATAGCCATATAAGGCAAAATAGCCCCCCCCCCTGGCGGCCATATTTTTCAACCAATCAACATGGCTTGAAGGAATCTGACAGAGGGTCAGCCTAGGAACATTTCTACAAATTATTTGAATATCAGCAAGACACTTTCGGAGGAGAAGAATTTTTAAGTTTTCTCTTCAGCCATATAAGGTAAAATAGCCCCGACCTCTGGCGGCCATGTTTTTTACCAATCAACATAGCTTGAAGGAATCTGATAGAGGTTCACCCAATAAATATTTCTACAAAATTATTTGAAAATCAGCTACACACTTTCGGAGAAGAAGATATTTTAAGTTTTCACTACAGCTATAAAAGGCAAAAAAGGCCCCGCCCCCTGGCGGCCATGTTTTCCGACCAATCAACATTTCTTGAAGGAATCTAATAAAGGGTCACCCAAGGAACATTTCTACAAAATTATTTGAAAATCGGCCTGACATTTTCGGAGGAGAAGATTTTTAAAATTTTCACTATGGTCATATACGGCAAAATAGCCCCGCCCTCTGGCGGCCATGTTTTTCGACCAATCAACATGGCTTGGAGGACTATGATAGAAGGTCATTCAATGAACATTTCTACAAAATTATTTGAAAATCGGCTGAACACTTTCGGAGAAGAAGATTTTTTAAGTTTTCACAATAGCTATATAATGCAAAATAGCCCCGCCCCCTGGTGGCCATGTTTTTTAACCAATCAACATTTCTTGAAAGAATCTGATAAAGGGTCACCAAAGGAACATTTCTACAAAATATTTTGAAAATCGGTCTGATACTTTCGGAGAAGAAGATTTTTTAAGTTTTCACTATTTTTTTCTTTTGGTTGCCATGGAAACCATTGGATTGATAAAAAGAATTGAAGGCATTTAAGAGAAGACATTGAGAGTATGCTTCCTGTGAAGTTTCAACCAAATTGGCCAAGTGGTTAGGGAGAATAAGTCGTTTAAAGGAAAAAGTTAACGCACGCACGCACGCACGGTCGCACGCACGACGGACAATTCGCCATGACATAAGCTCGACTAGTTTTCAGCCAGTGGAGCTACAAACGAATTAAATGAACTCTTTTGCACAACTGAACTGTCTATTCAAACTGTTTAGATCTATTTAGATGAATACGAAAAAAAAAATGACTTAGTGTGTGTGATTATGATTGATTATGCATGGCTGGTTGTTGGCCGTTAATCCAGTAGGCGGAACATCAAGTCTTTAAGCAGAATATACATGTACCATGTTCATGATATTTTATAATATACTATGCCATTTCATATTTTCATCCCAATTTTGTGATCTTGGGCATCCTTTTTTTCATAATTTTGCGATTTCGCTCGTTGAATATCACAACAATCAATAGGCTAGAGTCTATTGTGTCATATATATCATTTAATGACTTAGTTTAATAAGTATCAGTTGTATTTTGATTTGTATTAAGACAAGAGAGTTGTCTTCCGTAATAAATAATAAAACATGGACTTCGATAGTTGTTGTTTAAAAGTCAATAATAGTATAATACATAAGGGAGTCTTCACAAATTTAGATGGAAGGCGCAGGATTGTGGTTGAGGTTTCTCACCCATCGATATTGTGTATCATGATCACCACATTATCTGCACGTGGTGATTTAAAAATGATTTTTCCGGCCTGTTTTATTACTCTTGAACCTGTTTTCAAAATATTACACATACATGTACCACCATAGAGCTTTCTAACATTGTGATTATCCTAAGAATAATGCATTGTAACTCATGACGTCATCATTCTCACCCATTTATTCGGTGACTCAACTACATGTAGCTATCAACTGAGAAGTGTTGAACAAGTTTATCATGTCCTAATATGTCTTATGCAGGTTGCGTCTTGTCCATGGTACAGTACTCAGAATACGATCTTATATTTTGACTATTTGCATTCCATTAATAAAAGTTGTAATGTCGATTTCACTATAGAGTAAATGCAGTAGTCTGCGTAGAGGTGTCATCTTACTGATGTTTATTAATAAATAGTAATGTATGTTTTATGAAATATGTAACACAACTGAGAAGTTAATAAATGTTATAATTGTCGATAACTATCCTTCACCGTTTATTTGACATTTTAATGTAAATGTTATAGACCAGGTTATCAATAATTGATTGTTTGGTAGATAATCGCCGCCAACTACTGCAAACATCAATGTAGATGTATGTTAATAAACATTCACGGTTCAAACTTGACCCTTTCCCACTTTTTACCACTCTCTGTGGCAAATGGAGAAGTGGCTCATTATGAGTATTTTTTCTCTTTGCCACAATGATTTCATCTCTATTAAATATTAAATTATTCATGCCTGGTCAAGGGAAGATGATCAAATACTTGTATGAGTTCGAGCAAGGTACCGATGAGCGTTCAGACCAAGGTCAGTAGGACTTGTATTTCATGAATAAAAACGTAAGAACAGATGAATGAAAATTGGGCATTTATTAATGCCATAAAGTAATAAATATGGTTACATATATAACCCAATTTAATATGGAGATTTATACATGACATATCTGGGAGACTAGTAAGTTATAAAGATGGCGAATGAAGCACGTGACTGTCATACTATGATCAGATTGGTTGACCTTAGCCTAGCAAATGTAAATTAAACTATTTATAGTTATAGCTGATCGTGTGGGCTTTAGGGGACGCACCAAAACAGCCCCGAAACATTTATAACATATTTTGTGCTTTAACATAAAAGACCATTTATGCTTTCATATATTGGTAATACTTTTTACTACTTCTTTTCAAAGTAGCTGCTGCAGATCTTTTGTATGTTGGCAATGATAAAATATAATTGCGAACATAACTTAAAATGATTGTTAACTGCAGTGGTGTTATTCTTCATACTGAAGCTAAACTACCCTACATAGTCCAGAGACATATATTTAAGCCTGTCTGGGGGAAAAAGTAAAGTATGATATTTCTGAACTGTGAAGGTTAAGATTAGCCCATTCGAAATCTACACAGGTTGAAAAACTGTTGTACTATCAATATTATGATTTTTATTTGTATACGTACGTTAAACGGTTTATATCTTGATCAGACTGTGAAAATGCGCATAATAATCTTGATCTACTGTTCAGATAAGTCAACATGTACCTCTACCCACGAAAGGGCTTATTACTTGTGTTCATTGTATGATTTTTAGCTCGACTTTTCTACGAATAATGAGAGCTTTACTACTCACCCGGTGTCGGCGTACGGTTACACTTTTAGGACAAGTTGGAATATTCATTCATAAGTACTCGTGCTAGGACTTTCATATGGAAACTAGTTACATATAATACCTTTCTTCACATTGAATGCTGACGATGCTGAGTGGGAGCTTCTATTTGGGGTTAAAATATGATTTTCGGTGGTTAAAATATTAGGGCAAGTTGGCATTTTCATTTTTTCCCCACTTTTTCTCAATAATTAATTAAGTGCTAGAGCTTTCATATTTGGAACATAATTACATATTATACCTTTCGTCACATTGTATGCTGCCAATGTTGGCATTTAAATTTATTGTTTTACCTTTTCGCAATAAGTAGTCTTGCTAAGGCTTTCATATTTGGAATATAATTATATCTAATACTCTTTTTCACATTGTATTCTTTTTGATTTTGAGAATTTGAGATTAATTCTTAATGTTGTGTTACATTCCTTTCTAATTTTCAAATATAGGTCTTCAACATATCAAACGGGTTTTGGGGTGAACTATTTGGAAAACCTTTTTTATGGTTTGCTATTTTTGGACTCAGTCAGTTTTAGTTAAGTTTAAAGTTATTTATTTTACATCGATTGCGGGAGAAGCTTTCTGCTTATATTAATCTCGCTCGATGTCTGCTTCCTGGAGACTTAATCAGTACTCGCGCCGTTTGTGTTGAAAAATCCCAAGGTCAGAACCCGCTCACCATATGACTCGAACCCGGGACCTTTGGTACGAAAGGCCGACGCTCTACCTCTGTACCACTGTCATCATACTTTACACATTTGTTCCGGGCCATCGCATCATTAGGTTAGATAACTCCATATTATCCATATTGTTGAAATATCACAACAAATATCCTAAGTCAATCAAGGGTCATAACTCCATATTTAGGATAATATGGAGTTATCTAACCAAATAATGCGATGGTCCTGAACAAATGTGTGATGTATGAAGTAATATGAATGAAGGGTATTGACGAGTTTTAAAGCCCTCATTATTCTTCAAATATTCGAGCTTAAACTTTAATGTTGAGATAAACGCAAATGTTAAAACTAACTTAGTCCAAATAAAGCAAAACCTTAAAAAAAGGTTTCCAAATGTTTCACCGCAAACCCGTTTGATATGTTAGGATAAATTAGTTATGACAATTATAAATTAATGTAACACACAAAGCATTATGAATTAGTCTCAAATTCTCAAAATCAACAAAGTATTATGTTTTTTATCCCAAAAAGAAGGTCACACTCAGCATCTTCAGCGGACAATGTGGGGAAATGTAGTATATGTAATTATATTTCAAATATGAAAGCCCTAGCACAAGTATGAACATGCAAACTTGCCCTTAAACTTGCGTCGGCGTCCGATTAAAGTCCTCATTATTCTTAGAAAAAAGTCGAGCTAAAAATCTTATTTAAAAAAAGTCAATTAGCCCCTTTTATTTTGCCGCCTCGCAGTCTCAACCAATCAATATGGATATAATTTCTTTTGGAGGGTCACCCAAGGTACATTTCTATCAAATTATATTGGAATCTGACATGCAGATTCAGAGGAGAATAATTTTAAAGATTGGCAGTTTACTCCTCCCACCCCCACTTTTCTGATGCCACAGCAACCAAATGTCTTCATATCATTTAAACATATGGACAAGTTTGAAGGGTTGCACCAAAGGATAACTCCAGAGAAGTTTAGTTGAAATGTGTCATGTGGTTTTGGAGAAGATATTGTTTTAAGCTAAAAGTTAACGACGACGACGGACAGATCACATCGAGCATTCGGCTCAGGTGATCTAAACATTTGTAAATGAGTGTAAAGTGATTGAATACAGTTTGAAACATTGTGGCAAAGGTGTCAGACAGCGTCTTCATGTGGGAAAGGGTTTATTAACAGATGACTATCTATTTTTAATCATCTACAGATATTTACTGGTTCAATTTGTTTATTTAATATTATATGCTACATGTTTAAGTAACTCAAAGGCCATACCTACATATATTGAGCGAAAACCCAAGGTGCACATGATGCTGAACATTCCTGTAAATAGTGTGATTCTGGCGCATACAGGTGTGGAAATGTCCGTCCACAAAGAATGCAGTCTTGAGGATATACATGCCAGAGAAGTGCATGCTCTGTTTGTCATTTGTTATGTTATTCAAGAGCAATAACTTTTCACATAATGGGCGAAACAACAAGAACAAAAATGGGTGTACAACATTCCTTGCTGGTGTTATTTGCTCAAATAGCTTTGATCTATGTAAGACACACTATTTTGTGACCGACGGAAGGGCATATGCCCATACGTTTCATCCCTTACATGGAACAACCGCTGTTCCAAACCAAGGAATGCCCACTTGAAAAATAAGAATTAACTGGTTCTGATGTGCTCACAAGATTATCCTAAAATTGGACCTGGTGACCTAGTCTTTGACTTCCTGTGAACCAGTTTCAAACTTGACCTAGAAAAGCTTGAGATGAAAAAGACAAATGTAATGATAATTTGATGGAAAGAGTCGGTCCTAGTATGTTTTTAAGGCTTTTCTAAAAATTGGCCTTATAACCTAGATATTGACCCCACATGACCCAATTTAGAGAACTTGACTCGGATTTGATAGCGATGAATCGTCTGATGACCCCTACAACACTCACACATATAGACTCATTCTGACCGATGTGCAGCAGGGGACCTTTGAACAAAATTGTGACAAAAGAAGTGGGAAAGGATTTAAATTTTCAAAGCTTCATTTAAAAACATTTTCCATATTGTTGCCATTGTGGTTAGTTTCAAATATAATGTATAAGGGGAAACATTACATGCATAATTTAACCCTTTCCCACATACAACAAATCAACAGCAGACGACTTTGGAAACGTCTTAGCAAAAACGTGAAAGATCTCCATAAATGAGTGTTTAACCACAGTTGAATACATTTTGGCAAATTGAGAAATTATGAGCATTTTTTCTTTTTGTCACATGCGTTTGTATCAAGGAAAGCGTAAACCAAAGCCTCAAGAAGGATTGCCAATCTAATCACTGGAAGGACCAACTTGATGTAAAATCCTCGTATCAACGTTGTTGCAACTCCTTGGTGGTGTAGTGGTAGACAGTCTACCTGAGGTGGGGAATATCACGGGTTCGGTCTACCGCTTGTCATACAAACGACTTTTAAAAATAATAGTACATGTAATGGCTTTTCCTCCTCGACGTTCAGAATGGTGGTGTTAACATTACAATTGTCTCACTTTTGTCAGGATAAATGGACCAGTACCGGTAAAACTTGTTACATACCCAGGAAAAACCATGATATATAATTGGAAATTATATTGAAAGTGAGGTTAAACACCATTTAAATAAACAACCATGCTGTGTGACATTGTCCTACGTACGACAAATCTGCAGCAGAAATTATTGGTTAATTCTCCCTTTACCACAATGTTTTCAAAAGTAATCTGCTGCAGGGGTGCAAATCTGCCTCTGTATGCGGGAAGGAGTTAACCAATTAATGTAAAATCTTACACGCAATGAGCCGCTGTAAGAAAATAACCATGCCCAATATATGATACTCCACACCAAAAGCCACCAGTCCCATTATAGAGCGTACAATGCCATGGATACTCTCCGCGAACAACTTTATCTCCATGATTGATGTATTGTTGCATGGAAGATTCTGTAACAATGGTCGTGCCACATTCTGTAATGAATTAAGAGTGAAAATCTAACATTTAATGTAATGATATTGGGCGCTTATGATTCCCCATCTCTTAAAGTTTGTAATACCAGAATCTGTCAGAATTTCTTCACATATAAGATGAAATCAAATCGTGTGTTTGAATTAACCCTTTCCCATCTGAAGGGGCATTCTGACCCATCCACAGCAGCAGACAATATTTGAAAACATTGTTTCAAAAAGAGAAATTGCTCAGTCATAGACATGTAATCATTGTGTGGCCAGTATATTATCACGCTTGACTGCTGCAGATTTGTTGTATGTGTGATAGGGTTTAAGTCTTTTTTAAAAGAAAAGACATTATGGGACATTTTCTACACCCTTTCCCATTTGCAGATGCATGTTTTTTAAGTATCTGCAGCTGACAAACTTGAAAACGTTTTGGTAAAAACAAAATTGCTCATGCCACGTTTTTAAAACTTAACTATATCAGTATTCTTTCATTCATAGAGATTTCCTATAATTAAAATGATGTGTCTTCTGCAACATATTTGTGGTATGTGGGAAAGACTTAATGTTTTTGAAATCTGCACTTATTGTATAGTATTACATAAACAATACACAGACAAAAAGTTATATTGTCTTATAGTAGTAAATAAATAATAGACAGAAATTATTTTCTTATATAGTATTACAATATTACATGAATATTATGCACAGACGAACAGTTCCATCCTTTATAGTATTAGATAAACAATACACAGACAAAAACGTCTAATCTTTTAAAGTACATGTATAACATAACAGAACACAAACGAAAACTTGCATTCTTGTACAGTTTTACATAAATAGACACAGACGAAACCTTCTATTATTGTACAATACACATACGAACATTTCCATTATTGTATAATATTTGATAAACAATACACCGACAAAAACTAAATTTCTGTGCATTTGTCACTGAAACACAACTATTTGGACACCCTGTATCAACACAAATATTGGGACACCCTGCATATATCATTTACTAACACAAATATTAGGACACCCTGTATATATATCATTTACTAACACACATATTGGGACACCCTGTATATATCATTTACTATCTCCTGAGCTTAGCCTTCAATGATACCCATCCTTAATATAGGAAAGATGAGTTTAAATACCTGCAAAACGGTTAAACCAACTCTCTGTTCACTGATTAATGCCACTGTAGTCAGTGCAATTCTTCTTCAACTGATTAATGCCACTGCAGTCAGTGCAATTCTTCTTCAACTGATTAATGCCACTTTCAGTCAGTGCAATTCTTCTTCAACTGATTAAT
Source organism: Serripes groenlandicus (assembly GCA_031761405.1). NCBI lineage: Eukaryota > Metazoa > Mollusca > Bivalvia > Cardiida > Cardiidae > Serripes > Serripes groenlandicus. The sequence continues at coordinate 10,307,704 of JASEVX010000010.1, forward strand.
GCCACTGCAGTCAGTGCAATTCTTCTTCAACTGATAACAAGCCATATGAGTTGTTGCCACAACTCAATTCGAAGATTAAATATCATTGATGGAGATTTTTGACATTTTTGAAAATATGTTTTTAAAGTCATCTGCTGCAGAATTGTGGGAAAGGGTTGAGTACCATATAAGTTAACTCTCACTGTTAAGTTGTTTCCGATGTTTCCGAAGCAAACAACTTTTGAAAACATTGTGACAAAAGGAGAAATTGCTCAAAACAAGCAACTTTTTTCAGTAATTATATCTTCGTAAATCGAAACGTCAGTTGCTTTAGCCTCAATGTTTTCAAAGTATTCTGCTGCAAATTTGTTGTTTGTGAGATCTGGTTAATGCTATCTTGTCCAGTACTACCTCGGTTGAATTTATCCTCACAACAATGCATCTGATGTTAAGCTATCCCAACAAAGACACCTTTCTAGGAACCGATTTCAACTTTTGCCTCAAAATAATTGCTGCCGGGTAATTTGTTCAGGATCTTCTATAGGGATCAGTGATGTCTTTAAATGAATGTGGCAGCTGTCAAACAAATTTCACCAACACATAACTGCCATGTAGGAACACAGAATGTTAATGCAGACTTCAGCCGAATATAGGGCCAAAAAATATTGCCAAGGACATTTAAGGAAGGAATGATATAGAAATGAAATTCCAAATAAGTAAACTTTCACAGCCATTTTGTTTCCAGACCACACGGAACAGCGGAACATTAACAACCATTTGGAAACAGAAACCTTATACACTTAAATATGCATGGTTATGATATGAAAATGAAAAACAATAACTTCGTAATGATATCCTCACAACCCTGAGCGCTAAGGAGGGATGCCATTACCGCCATTTTTACGGACTTTGGTATAAGCAGACCAGAGATAAAACACTAGCCTGTGTCTCCCAAAACGGGCACTCTAACCACACTACCATGGAGACGGAGCCATGTTTCAGTTCGGTATGAAAATACATTGTACTAACCTGGTAAAGCGCATTTTAAATGCAATGGATAGCATTCTCTGAAAAATAAATTAATAAAATAAATAAACACAATGAAATGACAAGAACTTGATATGTGGATCATGTCAATGCAAGAGGTTATGACCTGCATTCCCGGCAAATACCCAATCCTTCCTGACATACAACACTATGGCGATATTTCATAATCTCGATAGAAAATATAGATTGTATACAATTAGACATGCTACATACACAACACACCAATTATGAAGGCATACTTACGGAAATGAAAGTCACTAAATATCCAATAACTCAAAATTGGTATCCCCTTGAAGAAAATTCAGAAGCTGTTGATTCTTTAAAAACAGTGTAAAAAAAGAAGAATTTCTGAAAATAACCTTTTGACCATATTCTAACATTGATTTCTATCTTGTAATGATTTCATTATTCAATCGAACAGATAATGTACATTAGTTATATATTACCAGTTATAATTTTGTATTATACATATCTGTAAATTGTTGCAGTCATTCAATATGATCAAAGCATTCATAAGATCGTTATGAACATGTCAATCAGAGTAATAATTTCCAATTCGCTCTATAAACCTTTCTTTTTCCTTTCAATAATGCTCTTGGTTAATCATAGTCAAATCAAAGAGTAATGTTCATGATGTTCTTAAGTGTAGGTTTGAAAGGGAGTAAACCCTTTCAAAAATGCACTCGCATTCTGACGCATATGAAGCAGACTACTTTTTAAATCATTGTGGCAAGAAGAGAAAATTGCTAATGATAAGCAATTTTGCCATTTCCCATAATGATTTCAATAGTATTCAATAATTATACATATATGTATAGATTTTTATTTTGTATTTTTGCCATGGATTCTTCAAGATTAGTTGTATGTGGTAAAGTGCTAAGTACATATGCCATAACTTACTTGGCCTCTCCGATCTTGTAAAGACCTGGTACCAATGTCCTATTAGTTGGATCTTGATTTGCCTGCACATCAACTCCATTGGGAACCGTTTTCTTGCCAAAACGGATCTCTGGTACTGCCAAATAGCTGTGAATACATGTAATCCTTTTACTTTAACCCTTTACCAACTTCTGAATTTAATGAAAAATAGGTATAAATAAATAACATCAGTTTACTTTACATGTTTAATATTTACCCAACTTCAGAGATTGTTGCCAATTAGCTGTGAATATGTGCATATAATATATTTACTTTAGACTGTACCCAACCTCAGATAGTGTTGAATATGTACATATAATATATTTACTTTAGACCTTACCCAACCTCAGAGTGTAATGCTAAATAGCTGTGAATTCGTACATATAAAACGAGCCCCCACCTGGCTGCCGTGTCTTTAAAGGAATCGGAAAACAATTAAATACTAGTAGCACAGGGTCACTCATAACACTTTTGTGCTAAATTATGTTTAAAGCAATCAAGTTTGTATGGACATGAAGATTACTAAAGTTTTTCTATATCCAATATATGTTTAACAAGCCCCGTCCCTTGGCAGTTTTGATTTTCAGTGGATTGGAATGATTTTAACAAACTTAAACAAAGGAACAATTGTGCCAATCTTTTTCAAATTAGGCCTGTATTTTAGGACATGAATACACTCAAGTGTTCCTGTCCAGTAACCAGAGTTTAGCACGGAACTCAATTATTTTGCATCTTCTATGGAACATTCTTGCACAGTTTGGTTGAAAATGACTGAGTCGTTTCGGAGATGTAATTTAATATTTTAATAGTTTTTCATTAAAGTTGCTTTGGAGACCAAAGTTTTGCAAGGAATTTAAGCAATTCTGAAGGACTTTCACCTAAGGTACATTACTGTGAAGGTTGGTCAAGATTGATACCGTGGTTAAGGAGATGTCATTTAAAGACCTTAAACAAAAGAAAATCCTTTCCATTGCCACAGTAACCGGCAGTTCTGAAAGAGCATCTGATAAGAAATATGTCTGAAAAGTTTGATTGAAATTGGCCAAGTGGTTTAGAAGAAGACATCATTTTAAGAAAGTGTTGACAGGCGACGTACAACGTCCCACGGACATCCAACAATCCAAAACGTTCACCAATAGCACTCTGTGTTCAGGTGAGCTAAAAACGATATATCAACGTTCTTTTTTATCCAATTTTAAGTTTCCCATAACCTATAAGGATTTCAATAGATAGAACAAAGAGAATTTATAATGTGTTGATGTTTTTTATGCATCTCATACCAAATTAAGTAAATGTTACTCCAGGTGCAATAGCATAGGGTATATGGTTCTGTCTGTGTAGTGGATTTGGTTAACCTAGCTTTCAGCATAAAGCTAATTCGTGATCCAATTGAGATATGGTCTGGACAAGCTTTTTGTATGGGGTATATGGTCAGAATCGATGTGATCGTCATTTTCCAAAGATGAATCGCATATTAAATTTAGTTAATCCGTGTGCAACATAAGATATGGCACATACAATCTTTTTCTTAAAATGGGGTCAGAGTTCAAGGTCACAGTGACTTAATTATAGATATGCAACATCCTGTATTCAAAATGCATCATTTAAGGAATAAAGTAACGCCAGCTCCGACAGCAATTGAAATATGGCAGAGACAGGGAAGCTTGACAAACAATTGAATCATTTTCCATATATGGACACTTTCTAACGCCTCTGCAGTTGACAACTTTTGAAACAATTTTATTCAATAATTGTTCTTTCATTTTTAGAGTATCCATACTTCTGCCTAGATGTTTATCAAGTCGTATACAACAGGTTTAAAGTATTTCTGAAATTGTTAACGGGTGGAAGTAAAATTGCCCATCTATTATGAAGTTGGGACACTGTCAGGGGTCGTAAATTGGAACCCCAGATCAAACAACATTCTTTTTCGATGTTTGCAAAATATCAATGCCACAAGTCTCACTCATCCTCCACGCAGGGGACTTGAAACAAAGTCAGTTTGAAAACCTCTAGTGTGGATTACTGGTGTGAAAAGGTCAGGAAACATATGGGTAGGGGAACTTGATGCCATGATATGACTAAATATTGTAGATAATCGCATTAAACCCAAATCAATTAATCATTTTTGGAAGTTCGGGGAATAAAAAGCTAGAAATACAGCCACACTACCCACATGCTTTTCACGATCACATCATTAGATAGGTAAGCAAAACAGCTTAAACAAGACAAAGTTGGACTAGACATGGCTCATTAAACCCTTCCCACATACACATGGTTTCTGATAGTTCTGCAGCAACTTTTGAAGACATTAGTGCAAAAGGAGATATGGCTCAAATTTGGAAATTCTTTCTTTTGCCACTATATTATCAACTTTATTCAATAATTATACTTTCAATATAAGTAATGTTTTATCATTTTGGCTACAAGTGTTCAAAGTCATTTTTCTGAATATTTGTTGTATGTGGGAAAGGGTTAAGTTGGTTTATATAGTGTTTTATCTCATTCAGCACAGTTTATCTGTTAAATCACATGTTACATGGGTCTATTACAGCCCTGTGTTCCATAGTAAACACAACGTAAACACGTTTTGTCTATGGAGCGGAACGAAACCTACCAGCCTTGTGTTCCATAGTCACCAAACCCAAAACCTGTTTTGCGAAACCTATATAGGTTTCGTCGATAATCCGTGCATTAGTCGGTAAACCAAACCTGTTTGACGGGATTACATGCATAATACAGGTAGGTTTCGTTCCGCTCCATAGACAAAACGTGTTTACGTTGTGTTTACTATGGAACACGGGGCTGTATTATGCATGTAATCCCGTCAAACAGGTTTGGTTTACCGACTAATGCACGGATTATCGACGAAACCTATATAGGTTTCGCAAAACAGGTTTTGAGTTTTGTGACTATGGAACACAGGGCAGATATTACATTTACTTTATGTATACGGACAATGATGGTTCAGTCGTTATGCTAAACCTTTCAGTAAAAACTTACAATTATACAGTGTTCACTGTCTTCAATATGTCAGACGTAGGATGGAACTCCGGTTCCCCGACCCTTCAGCGCGCAGGAAATATAAATATGTATTTGAACGGTCAGTTAGAAAAGTAAACAGACCAAGATTGGAACGATCACCAGTATAAAGTAGCCATTATTAATATCATTGATAAATATATATTTAATTTTCGTAAGCTCTCCCTTTAAAGTTCCAAACATATGTTCTTGAATAGACTTTACAAAGTTTGTCAGCAGGTTATCTAAAAGATGCCTATGTGATATACCAACTATCATACCCATTTCCAGACAACTGACACAATTTCTCCGCAGTGTCTCTTTTTATTTTTTCAAAACAAACGGGGAGTCTTTTGAGGTCATATCGGTCCCATACTGTAACCACTCCAACAACAACATCCACTTGAACTGGAATGTACGGAGGATATACTATGATATATAATATGTTATATATATCATAGTATGTTATATATTAGTCATGTAATATATTAGCGGCATATAATTATACGAAATATGCCGTTGCATGAACGATAAATGAGTTCGTATTGCAAGACAAGTAGCGTGGAAACATCGATATCTTACGAGACCGAATGTCGAGTAAGATATGGATCTTTCTAAGCTACGAGTCGTGCAATACGAACCCATTTATCGCTCCTGCAACGTAATATTTCTTTTAGTATATACCTATAATCTATGAAGAGCGAAAGAAGTAACAATTATTCAGTTTCAATTTTTTAATCGTGAAATGAAAGATGAATAGTGGATAAATTGTGGCTACAATACTTAGGTCACGCCCCTAGAAAGTATTCTAATACGTAAAATTAAATCAAAATATCAAAATTAAATTAAAATAAATGATCATTGTTTTGTGGAAGAAAATGACAACACAATTTTTATTTATAATATATGTTTTTTGAAATTTAAGCCCTATCAAAAGGAAATGAATTTTACAGGTTCATAAATAACTGGCAGTTGAAATAATGAGAGTCTTTTTGTAGCAAGTTTACAGCACTTTTCGCCTTGATGTTAGTTGTTGGAATCAAAATTGTTGCATTCAGGTAAAGGTGATTTTTTTTACTCAATTCAGAATTTGTATTAACATAATTTACTCACACTGTTTTAAAAAAAACACCAGAGTATGCATGGAGTATCCTTCTGGCTGGGTTGACAACATTGTGATGAAAGAGAAAAATACTTAAATTCGTCAATTCATCAATTTGACTTTAATCCACAATGTGTCTGCATGTGTCTGCTGTAGAAGTTCTCTCTCTCTGGCTGCTCTATAGCCTATCTCTCTCTCTTTCTCTTCGCTTCTTTCCTCACATTCTCTCACACTCTCTCTTTCTCTCTCTCTCTTTCTCTTTATGCTATACAAAAAGAATATATACGATAATATCTTCACTGAAATTACCACATCTAAACTCATCTGTTCCATCATCACACTCCACCGTCCCATTACATCTGCTAAACCGAGACACACACACATGGTTTCCACACTCAAATTCTCCCGTTGCACAGGTTACTGAAATGACAGTAATACAATATAATACAATACATCAAAGGTAAGCTGAAACTATAAGCATATTGGGATAACCTGAAACTTAACCTTTAAGACAAGATCAGTATTTGAACTGGACCGCACGAAAACCAACATCATAGTCTCTGCGTAATGTATCGACCCAGATAAGCCTGCGCAGTCTGCGCAGACTGATCCGGGCCGACACATTCCGTCTCAGGGGGAAAGAGGTATAATAGAGTAATGATTCCTGAATCCTCATAATAAGCAATCTTTCTGCTGAGATGTGAGCCGTACAAGGTACAGTCCTATCAAACAGTACTCATTTAACCTTTAAGCTTTAAGTGTGACCTTGACATTTGAGGTACAGGCCTAGGTCTTAAGTGCGACACGTCGCCTTATCATGGTGAATGTATGTGCCAAGTTTCTTGGAAATCCTATGATGGATGGTGAAGATGCGGACCGGACAAGGTTAGGTGGGACTGACGGACTGACAGACTGACAGACAGACAGAATCGACCAAACCTATAGTCCCCAAAACGGTCTCTTACCGGTAGGAGACTAATAACTGTTCATTTATTGGCGGCATTTCCTCAACTGTATTAATATTACGTGTTAATTAAAAATATCGTCAATAACAGGACATTTTCTTTTAGTGATTAAGATTTCTTCTTGACTAATTTTAACATTTATTTCTACATTAATTGTTTGAATATCGTTTTCATTTACTTCTTACTGTTCATTTACATTTCTTTGTGTATTGAATCATAACTTTGTACAATGGCGCTGTTTCCAATTTCTTCTTATCTACTGAATTAATGATTTTCCGGAATTCTTTAGCGTTTTTTGTTTCACATCGTCTTAGGTTGTTTATTTTTTTGTTACTAGATTTATTTACATTTTCAAATAGTGTATTATAATATTATATATTATAATTATTATAAATATTTTATATTTTTTACCTATATTTTTTAATATTAATTCATTATATTCTTTTTTGCTTTTATTGTATTATTTTTATTAGTGGTTTCTATTTCTGAAGTTTCTATATTCAGCGTTAAACCACTCTTTGTTTTTCTTTGATTGGTTATTTTTGTTCTTGCTTTTTTAAACTAAACGATTTGTGACAACAAAGATATTACCTATTTCATTTATGACTTCATCGATATCTTGTTGTAATGGTGTTTCATCAATGGCAATATCTGACAGGGTTTTCTGATTTGTAAAGTACGCTCATTGTCAAGATTTTCTTTAAATTGAGTACGTTGTTCTTATTTCGAGAACAATAATTTGTCAGTGTTTGTTGATTTGGATTGTTTGCCCCATTTGTGTAGATACCCGTGATGTTTAACGTAAGTGTTACTGGACAGTGAGCATCTGAGTAAAGATTACTGAACTCAAAAACAGTTAGTTTGTTGAGATACTTAATACAGCCTGTATTTGAAATGAAATTGTCTATCAGACTTTTCCCTTTGCAAGTGGGTAAGCACGTATACGTGTTGGGTTCTAATCTTTTTTATTATTATATATTTCCCACAATTTACATAAAAACAATTTTAATTACATGTTTAAATTTCAAGCCGGACCTGGTTTGTGTATCATGCATTCTTGATATGAAATGCTTTTTTTATTTTTTTAAATATACTCTAAATAAGGAGAATATTATTTGAAGAAGTTTGAAAAGGAAGAGAGATAACAGAAGAAGGGAGCTGTGATTCGACTGAATATAAGTGTGAACAATCAAATACCTTGAGATGAATTTGCTATAACAAAAAAAACAAAAAAAGTACCCATTTCAAGATCCAGAAATGTTCTCCATTTTTTGTCATGCATCTCTAATTGGTCTTTGTAGTTCTATCCTTTTCTTTAATCCAATTTTAAACATGTTAAACGTAAGCATAGTTTTTATTTTTTTCGTATTAATGTGATTTATTGTTTCATAAGAATAATGATATAATTATCAATTTCATTATCCGCACCACCTTTAAGAGTTCCGAGACAAATGTACTTTAATTGAAGAGTAAATATTATAGATTTTATATTAAATAACACTTTTAAATTATTCCACATTAGTTGCGTATTTCCGCATTCCCAAACCAGGTGTTCTATGGTTTCCACATAACTTGAACAAAATTCAAATGAACTAGAGGATTTATATTTGTAGTATCTTATTCGTAGGTATAATTCTATTTAAAAATTTATATTGGAAGCTTCTTAAAGTTGTCCCCGATGTTGATTTGAATGCTATCGTATAATGAGTTGTACAATTCAGTTTTTTACCAAAAATAGTTCGCAATTTTTCTTCAGATGAAGACAATTCTGACTTATACGGTAATTCCAATTTTATATAAAAACTTGTTTGCTTTTTTTACCTCACTGATTTTGTTTACTAGCTGTGTATTTTCCTCGTTTGTTGGATTTTCAAAATTAACATAATCCTTTCACCTGCCAATTCCTGGGTTAAAGGCACCAAATACTAGGATATTTTGTTCAATGTATTAATTTATTTCGAATTATAGTTCTAAAAAATGTCAGTGTGATCACATTTAGTGCGAATTGGTGGTATGTATACAATTTCACATATGATATCATCATTACTATTTACACATGAACCTATGATTCGTTATAGCATATTTGTATTGGGATCTTGTGACTTATTATTTTCTTTGCGAGAAGAGCAATACCACCATATCTATAGTTTGCATATTGAATACCAATTATATGGTATTGGCCTATCAAGTCATTAAGTTCTTGACTTTTAACTTTGATTTACTCCAAAAACATTGAGTGATATAATGTGAGTTTTTTCTGTTAAGGAGGATTGTCATCTACATGTTATTGACTATTTTCTAATAGTTTGCTGTTTTCTGGATTGTGTGACATCCACATTGGTTTGATTGCGGCATTCACTTAAACAATCTACTGTATTGGCTGGTTGTCTACATGCAAGTGTTAGATCCTTCATTCACCTATTTTCTTAACGCATCAAGATCAACTACTAAAGTATCAATTTCTTTGATTTTATCCTGGTCGTTGTTATAAATTCATCGAACATGTCACTGTATTTTTCTACTCATTAATCTTTTCCAGGTTTTCCATTGTTGTTTTTACTATGTTGCACACTGTATTCTGAACATGTTTTAAACTTTGGTTTAACTGATTGGCATCTGTTTTCATTACTTGTATTTATTTTTCAAATTGCATTATTTTTCATTTTGGCTTTTGAGCATTTGTTTAACTCTTTGCAAGTTCAATTTGTATGGTTTGCAGGTTTGTATTACGGTTTGTTATCATTTGGATGGCTAAATGTGTTGTACCTTCTTCTTTATTTTGTCCACAGCTTATGTTATGCATAGATTGATTCTGTCATTCCATATCCATGTCTTATCATGTTTCCAATTTGTTGTTCTGGGTTGTTTGCTATGAGAGTACTGTTGGTTCATGTCGTTTGGCTTTGGGTAATATTGGGGCTTAGTTGATAGAGGATTTCATTTGTTCGATCTATGAGATTCGACGTGTTCATGGCGGCCGCCGGTGTCGAATTGTTCTCGTTTAACCCCTTTTCATCTCGCAATAATTGCTACAAATGCATCATATGCACGTCCGGTTAATCTATCTATGTTAACATGGTGTATTTTATTCCTGTCTGATGAAAGAAACTTCGTTGAGGCTGTATTTGTAATAGGTAGGGTAGCGGTTGTTTGGGTGGGTGGAGGAGCACAATGAGAGAAAGACATTTCTTCAACAATATAATTAGAGGGTCACCTAAGAAACATCTTTTTTCAAATGATCCCCCTTTTTAAGCCACCTGGTGGCCATGTTTTTCAACCAATCAATATCGCTTGAACAATGATCGTAGATCACTCAAGGAACAATTCTTCCCATTTACACTGAAATCAAACTACCAGATTTGTTCAGAGGAGAAGAAATTGTGTCAACGGTTGCACCAAAGGAACGTTCATGTGAAGTTTGGTTGTAATTGACCCTAGATTTTAAGGCGAGATATTGTTTTAAGTATTTATTGATGATGCATTTTACATGCTGGACACAGGGTGATCACAATAGCTCTTTGTGTTCAGTTGAGCCAATTACAACTCAAACAATTGCAGCTAGGAAGATATGTTCCATGATAGAAATGTGTCTGTTTCAGATGTGTTGGAAAAGTTTAATTATCCACAAAGTGCTCTTGTTAGACACATAATAGCCAGGTTTCTGTTTCTTTAAACTACATTAAATGAAATTAACATGGATAAGGTATGAACACACTTATTAAATGTTAGAGAATAAATATGAATATAATCAACACACCACAGTCAATTTCATCTGCATTCCCATCACAGTCCTGTAGGCCGTCGCAAAAACGGGATTCTGGTATACAGTGGAACTTACTGCCGGGACACAGCCGATAACCAGAAAAACAAACTGTAATAAATAGTAATGATATATGTTATCCATAGAGATATATGTTACAATTCACATCTTACTAAACCTGACTTTAAGCAACATTATAACTCATCCTCCTGTATAGGACTTTAAAAACAATTTAAGATAACAACACAGACCCATATCTTTGTTTACATTGTTTCATTGTTTTAAATCTTGAGCGAAAAAGAATCCTTTAATATGCAAAACGGGTAAAACTTCAAGTTCAATTATAACAAAGTGTATCCACTCTATAACGTAATTATTAACCCTTTCCGAAATACAACAATTCTGCAGCAGACGACTTCGAACAAATAAGACAAAACTATCGAAAATCTCCATATATGAATACATAACAATTGAACAGAGTTGAAAACACTGTGGCCAAAGAAAAAGTGCTCGTCACAATGTTTTCGGAAGTCGTAAGCTGAAGATGAGTCATAATCAACTATAAGTGGGAAAGGGTTAACAACAGCTGTCACATGAAGGATTCTTGACGACTGAGGGTTTGCTTATCAATCAACACCTAGCGCTTTCCCATATATATCAAACCTGCAGCAGAAGAATGTGAAAATCTCTATAAATGATAGTGTTGTATATGAATAGAATTGAACACATTGTGACAAAGGGAGAAATCACTCCATTTATCACAATATTTTCAAATGCCATTTCCCTCCATTTCTGTTTTCTGACTGATTTCCTGTCTCAAATATAAGCTGAGGTTATGTCTAAAGTTTACCTTTTTCTTGGTGCGTTAATTAAAAGAGTATCTTTAAGTATCCTTACCTTTTCCTTACATACAAATAAACCTACAGCAAACGATTCTGAAACGTGTAGCCAGATATATGGAAACTGTCTATAAATAAATGACCAATTATTGAAGTTTGAAACATTTCGGCAAAGGGGAACATTGCTGATCATGTGCAATCTTTTCATTTGGGACAATATATTCAAAATATCTGCTGCAGAGGAGTCACAAAGCGTTTATATGTAGGGAAGAGGTTGAGCATCCTGGAATCAAATAATGACACAAAACTTTGAGTAAATACCATCGGTTGAGCACTTGACTCCTAAGAAGTGTTTACACGTTGAAACAGTTGTAGTACAGTTTCCATCACTAGTGCAATCCAGCATAGCAGGTTCCTGGTTTGAATCTGCATACGGGTATTTAAAAGCTTCTGAACGCCCTCTGAAGAAGACACAAACCAGAAATTCCCACATTTCAGAAAGAAATATAGTGCAGAAGACTTTGCAATCATGTGGGGTTTCAATAAGGAAAAGCTTGACTGCATTGTTTATGTGAAAGTGAGTTTACAGGCAATGTGCAACTATTTGCGATGAAGTGAAAACCGGTTTGAATAGGAGATGTTTTAGAATTTGAGTTTGCGCTTAAAGTATACACTTTACATGTACCAAACTGGGCACTGTCCTGACAGTCTGTTAAAATGGATGAACTGGTTAACAATAAGTTCATTTGAACCATTTCCCATATATAGACACCTTTGACATCACTGCAGCAGAATAATGAATTGTTTTGACCCGATTCTCCTCTAGTCACAATGTTTTCAAATTATTTCAGTAATTATACCTTCATTTAAAGAGATTTCTTTATCTTTTTCTAAGTGTTCTGCTGCAAATTTATTGTAAATGGGAACATATTTAAGTATTCAAGAAGCTTCTGAAGTACATTGTTCATTATTTAGATATTTGTATTTAAAGGATGTGCAAACTGATTGTTTTCTATTCTTGTCAAACAACCTCTTAGGTTTCTTTTTACTCTGAGCCCCTGTATATCAGTCAGTAGTGAAATGGACTACCATTCAAGGGAATGTGAGTTCAAAACCCAGCTCAGCCAACACTCTGTCTAAAGTTTGACAAAAGTCTATATATCTTCGACAAATGGACTAATAGTATATGTGCGTTATAACAGTCAGTTTCTATGAAAGACTGTTAGTTCAGGTATTGAATGAAAGTAGATGTACAAAAGCAAAAATACTGGCATGTGAAGTACTGGTCTGAGAAAGCCAGGAAGTAAAAAGGTAAGTGAACTTGCCAACATGGTATGACTAAACAATTGTTGAAAAAAATCGCATTTAACCACAATCAATAAACTAAGGTTGGTTTTCATAGATCATGGCTAAAGGTCAAAGAATAGCAAAATAGCTTCTTTATTTCAATGTAAATTAAGAAATTTCAAACCTCAATTGACACACTTTTTCAAATTCTTATAGCTGGAACACTTTATAGCATTGAAAAAAGTTATCTCTCACGTATAAACTAATAATGATAAAAAGAGTGGTAAGTATTATACGAAGACACAGATCACTCCACAAAATGGTTCGGTAATTTTACAAACTATCGGGTAGAGTAAAAACTGGTTTACAACATACTACTTTCATTAAGTGATTAGTGACAACGTCAAAAAACCCAAATCATCAGATCAAACAGTTTCAGTTTATCCTATTCATACTTACAATACATTTGAATTCATTGTCACATATATTTGATACAGTCTGGTGAAGGCATACAATCATATCTAGGCAAACACATGTCTTTTAAGAAGTATCTGGACCACGTTTGTATTAGGTGTTACTTGACCTATACCCTTTTGGTTTTTATAAACACTTCTTGCTCCATTTCGTTTTCTGCCAAAAAAGCTCTAAGGTTGGTTTGCATAGAGCTCAAATTATACTATTGCCATTTTTGTGGCGATTGGTTTGACAATCGCCACAATGCTAACAGAAACAACAACAACGAACACTATTTACATAGTCGGTTTTGAAAAATCGGTTGATATTTATTTTCCTTACTGCAAACTAATTTACTCACATCCGTTATAGTTCCATCATTGGTGCAGATACGCGATTAATAATAATAATGTCAGTGCTACTTTGGTACCGAATTGTTACCAAATATTTGAGTTTTATCGAGACATTATCTACATAGAGTTAAAATATGTAAATATTATCTTCGTCATGATTTGGCAGATAATACATATCATTGCGCGTTCTGCCTTGCAAATAACGGCAAATAACTCTGATGATACTCAAATCTGGAAATTCCAAAAGGTTCTATAAATAGCTCGCGATACTGGGGTTCTGAAATCTCAATATTATAAACGCTTCATTTTGTAGTTGTTTAAATATATGAAAGCGTCTAGATGATAAGACCGGTTTACAAAGGTTTAAAGGACACACGATGTCAGTGTGTACACACGTTATGTATACACGTCTGCACGTTCTAGAGTCAATTAGCAATCAATGCTGAAAGTGTAGCCTTATTTACTTTGGAGATCGAGCATTATAATATATGCTTATATTTTTATAAATTGAACAGTTTGGCAAATAGTGAAATTGTGCTTTTTGTGCATGTTTTGTGTTTGTTATTGCACTCAAATTTTTCGAAGCAGTTTAACAACCTCAGAGACATATAAATACACTGTGTTTATATGTCTCTGACAACCTTCAATCATGCAATGTGAAGGGACTACATTAAACAGACCTGTTTAATATCGGACATCATTGAAACAAACAGGATACTGTTTTCTCTCCTTTCTCTCCTTTCTTGATAATTTTGTCATTTCTAAAGTGTACACAATATTTTATCTTAATATGGCCTAGCGACCTGGTGATGAACATGTGATTACCCGAACAATTTAGATTACAAATAGCCATTCTAATGAGCTAAAACGGTAGCTAGTCTATCGAGTACCAACTAGATTTTTCATAAATTTGGAATGGCCTAATTTTGAACACATCATGACCAGTTTCAGAACGTAACTAAACGATCACCAAGACAACATTCTGGCAAACTAACATTATTCTACTGTCAAAAGATGCAGGGTTGATACATTCTCAAATTGATCCGCACCAGAGTGCACTATTATTGAAAAGCTCAAGCCCTACACCGATATACTGCTTGTTACTTTGCAGAAATTTCCATACGATCGCCACTACAGTGCCATTGGCGCTTTGATTACCATTTAATACCCAATACTTAAAGGAGAGTCTACGAACGCCAACGCTCGTCCGTTTTTATTAAGTAAAAAAAGGGGCATTACTGAATAATGATTAAAACCAGAGTTCTGTGACTTGGAATAGACAAGTGTATTGTTCCTAGGGACATTTGTATTAAGATTATATTTAAAAATGTTGAATATTATTTAAGTCAAGATGTAAGGTTAAAGATTTGGTAACGATGCTGACAACGAGGACGACGTAGGTATCACAATAGCGCGACTTTTCGAAAGATGGACGAGCTAAAAATGGTAATAATGGCTTCCGTCGGTGGCCTTCAGGATATTTTAGGATAGAATTACTATAGATTCGTTGTGTTAGAAGTACTGGTTAAATACCCAGGAAAAGCTGTCATACAATTGAAAAACTGTGTTAAGCACAATTCAAACAAATATTACCTATAACCTTTATTTCTACAAAGACTCATTACTACCATTTCAGAGTCATCAAACCAATCTTATCTATAACCTTTGTTTCTACAAACACTCCTTGCTACAATTTTAGAGTAAACAAAAACAATCTTACCTATACCCTTTGTTTGTACAAATACTCGTTGCTACCATTTCAGAGCCAACAAACTATTCTTACCTATACGCTGTGTTTGTACAAACACTCCTTGCTACCATTTTAGAGTCATCAAACCAATCTTACCTATACCCTTTGCTTCTACAAACATTACTTGCTACCATTTCAGAGTCAGAAACGGGAAAGCACACTGGACGCCAGGTTTTATCAATGAAAGCTCTTGCTCGCCCATAAGAACCGTCTCCTCCGATAACTTCTATCACATTCACTGTTTTTTCTGCAAATAACAAGAATTGTTTGTTCACAAATAAATCAATGTGAGTAGAGAGAGAATAAAATACACTTACATTTGTTAAAATTATTCTAAGATGTTATTTATTAACTTCTTCCCACATGCAGGTGCTTTCTGCCGACTCTACACAACTTTTAAAAACATTCTGACAAAAGGAAAATTTACACAATTTCTTCTTTTGCCAAAAGCCTTTCAATTCTTTTCAATAATAAAGCTCTCGTTTACAGAGATTTTTCTTTTTTAGTGAAGATACTGTCAAAATCGTTTGCTGTATTTGGAAAAGGTTTATTCTAAAGACCAATTGTATGGATTATCAATGATCATCTAAAATAAAGATGAGTAACACTCACTAGTACCATGACATTATATGATAAGTTGTTCTAAACCCTTTCCCACGTACAACAAATCTGCAGCTGATGCCTTCGAAGACATTTCGACAAAAATATGAACAAGTCTCAATAATTGAAAGAATACTTGTTTTATAGAGTTCCGAAACATTGTGGCAAAATGAGAAATTGCTAATCATGGGTAATTTCTTCTTTTGACACACTGTTTTAATAAGTCGTCTGCTGCAAATGAGTCAAAATGCTTATATAAGTGGGAAAGGGTTAACCCTTTCACACGTACAGCAACATCTGTAGTAGAAGTTTACAATATTTTTAACAATTTGCTTTCAAAGTTGTCTGGTGCAGATTTGGTAATCGTATACATGTGGTAAAGGGTTAGGACAATCTGACTTAAGTACACGATCTGACCAAATGTAAGATCTGATGGCGATCAATTTGAATTCATCTTCTTGTTTTATCGGATTTCCAATATCGCTTTTTTTCGATCCACCAAGCTATTTTTATTTTAACCAATCAGAGGACTCGTTTCAACAAACGTTTGGCTTAACCTTCAAAATGGCGTCAATTGACGAAGTTGAGCAAATTTAAAATAGACCATTTAAAACCAGAGTAAAGAACACTTTTCGATGCTGTTTGGTCAGGGAAAGACTGTATTGGTGTTGTGCCTCATTTCCGCATTTGTAGCCATGATGCGGTCGTCATAAGAACTATACATGCGTGTAAATCACTATGCGAAAATTGGGATCCCATGCTAAATATAGATATTTTGGGTAAATATAGACTTTTACTTTCACTTTCAAAAACGTGAAAGCAAGGTTCTGATTGGCTGGCGGAAAGGTCGTCTGAACGTGACCCTCTATCGGTTGTCCTCAGATCCTATGCGTAGCATTAATAGGAGATGATTTTAATGAGATTGAGGGTACATGCTGAAGCAACCAATCAAATGACCATCATCGTAACCATTTAAATATTGCATACAATGATCAAAGAGAGACAACTCATGTGGACAATCACATCAACATAGACTACTATTGTCTAATAAGTGATTTAGACAAAGTATTACAATACATTTTGAAAATATGAACGTTGTGCTAAAAGGAGAAATTGCTCATATCGAGCAGTAATCCTTTTGCCACACTGTTTATTTTTTAATTTTAAGAGATTTTACAGATTTGCCCTTATATAGTGAGTTTCATCAAATAATATTGTCACTGTTTCCAGTGTTTTTCTACCAAGCGTCTGCATCATGTAAGTAACACCATGAACTAAATAACACAGTAGTTCGCTACATGTAAGATGCAAGATAGATATTTTTTATACAAATACAGCTTTTTTATGGACCAAACTATTTCGGTACCGTTACTTTTCATGGCAATAACTATTAATGTTCCGGTACAATACATAGAAACATCTCTATTGATACCAAAACTCAATCATGGAAACATCACGTTTGGTACCAGTACTCACTGATGGAGACATCTCTTTTGTACCAGTATGTTTTCATGAAAACATCACTTTTGGTATCGCTCCCCTCTACTGGTAACATCTCTTCTAGTACTCACTCATGGTAAGATCTCCTTTGGAACTGGTACCCCCTTCATGGAAACGTATATGTTGGTTATATCTCATGTAAACATCTCTTTTTGTACAAGTTCTCACTCATTGAAACGTCTCTTTTGGTACCAATACTCACTCATTGAAACGTCTCTTTTGTACCGGTACTCTCTCATTGAAACATCTCTTTTGGTACTGGTACACACTCATTGAAACGTCTCTTTTGGTACTGGTACTCATATAAACTTTTGTTTTGTTAGATGTACTCACTCATTTAACCATCTCTTGTTGTACCAGTACTCGCTCAAGTACAGATCACTGTTGATACTCTCTAGTGTAAACATCTACTTTGGTACAAGTACTCATTCATTGAAACGTCTCTATTCATATTGGTACTCATTCGTGGAAAAAAATCATTTGGCAATCTCTCTTGGAAATGTATAGTTTAGTACTCTCTCATGAGACATCATTTTTGGTACCAGTACTCACTCATGTAAACCTTCTTTTGGAACATGTAATCACATGTAGAAACTTATATTTCGTTACCAGTACTTACTCATAGAAACATTTGTTTTGGTACTGGTACTGACTCATAGAAACATTATTTGTGTTACCAGTACTCACTCATTGAAACATCTCTTCTGGTACCAGTACTCGCTCAAGTAAACATCACCTTTTGGTACAGATTCTCTTTCATGGGAACATCACTTATCTTACAGGTACCTCCTCAAGGAAACAACTCTTTGTATCTCTTTTTTCGTACCCAAAATTCTGTAGTGGGAACATCATTTTTGGTAACAGTTCTCAATCATGGAAACATGTCTTTTGGTACCCATCCTGTCTCACCGAACATCTCTTTTGGAACCCATACTCACTCGTGGAAACATCTCATTTGGTACAAGAAATCACCAATGGATAAATCTGTTTTGCTACCAATGTTCACTCATGGAAACATCTCTTTTGGTACCGGCACTCATTTATGGAAACATCACCTTGGGTACCAGAACTCTCTCATGGGAATATCTCTCTTGGGTCGGGTACTCACTCATGGAAACATCCCTTTTTGTACAAGAACTCGCTCGTTGGAACATCATGTTTGATACCTGTTCTCTCTCATGGACATATCTGTTTTGGTAACAGTAATCACTCATGCAAACATCCATTTTTGTACCAGTACTCACTCATGGTAATATCTCTTTTGGTACCAGTTATCACGAATTCATTTTTGTACTAGAACTTTCTCATTGGAAACATCACTCTTTGTACAAGTTCTCTCTGATGGAAATAACTATTTTGGTACTGATACTCACTTTAGGAAACATCTCTCTGGTACCAGTACTAACTCATGTAAACATCCTTGTTGGTACCTGTTCTCACTCATGGAAACATTTCCTTTGTTACATCTCTTAACCCTTTATATTGTGTTTTCATGGTGATTGTATTATCAAATTAGTTGAAAAGATGAAATATTTTTTATCAGCAGAAAGTTGGTGTTACTTACCACAGTTCATCTCATCACTTTCATCTGAACAGTGTGTTGTGCCATCACATCTGAAGTAACCCGGTATACACACGCTAGGTGTTGAACAGTGAAAGGTATTCGCGCTACAATCTGCAATAAATGGTATACCTAAGGGTTGACCATGCTGTGTAATTTCAAAATGTTGAGGACAAATATCCTTATAAGGGTATTGTGAATTAAGCCATTTCCGACCTGCAGTCACATTTCAAAAACACTACACCTACAGCCACAAAACTCTGATTGTCAGATTTTTGTCATTTTTGACCTAATTTTACCCCGGACAAAACCGTCTTTACTAAAAATGATAAAACCAGTCTTTCCCAGTGAATCCTATACGCATTTACAATGAATTTAAACTAAATACCGTATTTTCAGTGTATTCTGGTGGTGGTTTACACTGATATAGAATTATATATGAAGACATTGATAACAATACCAACATACTCTGTGTTATAGTACAGTCTCCCTCTATAACATCTATATCGTCTAAAGCTACCACGCCGGGCCAGACACTGATTGGAGTTGATGTTTTGGCAGTAAATTGTAACTTCACCGTTCTATTTCTTTCAATTGGAACTGCTCCTTGGATCCAGTTAGGTAAATATCTGTCTGCAGAATCATACCTAGAACCAAGAAGAATGCACAAATGCCACACAAACAGGTATAACAATGTAAAAGTGTGATTTGCCAGGTGTATATGTATTGGCATAACACTTTCTTACAGCAAAACTGCAGCAGATATATTTGAAAAGATTGAGGAAATTCTCGATACTGTCATGTATAGCTTCATGTGCAGGTGATACAACATTGAGACAAAAGGATAAATTAATGATCATGAGCTATTTCTATTTTTGCCACAATGTTTTGAAATGTGGCTGATGCAGATGTCACCCAAAAGGAGTCTCCAAATTTGAAAGGGATAAAAAGAATTAGTGTTATAACAAACATAGTACTAATGATCTTGACCAAGGCCTGAGCGACTCAAAATATTTTGCCACAATGTTTTAAAATGTGCCTTATGCAGATGTCGCAAAGAAAAAAGAGTCTGCAAGTTTAAAAGGGATAACAAGATTAAGTGTAAATACAAACGTTGTACTGATGACCTTGGTTTAGGCCTGAGCTACTCAAAATGCAATCCCAAGGTATGATGTTCATTGTTCATTAGGAGCAATTTCTATTTTTGCCACAATGTTTTAAAATGTGCCTGATGCAGATGTCACAAAGAAAATGAGTCTGCAAGTTTAAAAGGGATAACAAGAATAAGTGTAATAACAAACATAGTACTAATGACCTTGACCAAGGACTGAGCAATTCAAAATGCAATCTCAAGGACTGACACGACCCAACCGACTCAAAATGCAATCCCAACGTACGATTTTCATTGTTCATTATAAACAATTTCTATTTATTTTTGCCACTATGTTTACAAATGTTGTCTGCTGCAGAGAAATAAAAATGTATCCATATTTTGGAAAGGGTTTATTTAGACAATCTTTCTAAAATTTGTAACTGACTAAAAGTTAATTATTACCAATATGGTTTTGGATTTTCAAGGTCGTCTTGGTAGACAACAGACACAATCAGCTGAGCTGTAACACCATCTGGCTGGAATCGTGTGCTGTTCAGGAAATACCAGAATGTTACACACATGTCTTTGTTATACGAAACAGGTGCCGAATCTAAAGTTGCATTGTATTGGTTTCCTAGTTTGAAACTGCCTGATATTGAACATCTCATAAAGCGACCTGAAATTAAATGAGTTTAATATATACTTTCTTAAGGAAATGTAGACTGTGGCCTTAACTTTTCTTTCTTCAAAATGAAACAAAAGCTTGATTTGGCGGGAGAGCAGGCTCCTGGATGCCACATGGCCTACACCTCACATTTCTGTCAAGCTATTCCCATCTAACATAAACCAGTAATTAATTGTGTTTCCTTACTTGAGGTTTAATTATACATATATATACGAGGGGTGTCTCAGAAGTTCGTGGACTTTTCTCATAAGGTTTATTTTAACAGATAGAATTACTTGTTATGAACGTTAAACAATCTTTGGTCTTCATGGAATGAAATAAATGTAAAAGTGGTGCATTTGCATTCAAATTATACCTATAACACGTTTCTACAATTTTAATATTTATTCCATAAATATCCTCTAATTTATAGATAGTCTCCGTTTGTGTTTGTCTAGTAGGTTTCAAAGCTGTTTACTGCAGATGTTTTGTATGTGGGAAAGGGTAAATAAAGGGGAGAGAGTGATATATTTTTAAACCCATTGCTTTGTCTTAGTTTGTGGATTGGATTTAGTAAATTGAAAAGTGTTGCATCAACATAGTCAAGCAAACATATTCTAATCTGAGCGATGAGATATATGACCTTCATAAATGTGCCAGCAGAGAAGACCCTGTTTCCCCTACCCAACCCCACTTGTCATGCAATAGTTATAGAAGAAATTAAAGAATAGTAAACCCTTCCCTGCCTGAAGAGGCATTTGGAATTTTCTGCTGCAGAAAACTCTTTAAGAAAATGTGGAAAATTGATAAATGTTTTCAACTCTATTAAAAAATAATACTTTCATTTACAGGGATTGTAAATAAATTCAGGTCCATGATTTCAAAATCATCTGCTGCAGATATTTGGTATCTTGGAAAGGGTTAAATAATATTCGAGACCGGTCGAAGCACTGTACACTGTGATCTTGTCAGCCAATAGTTTCAAATCGTTAGCCTACTCATTCATAGATCACAAGAAAGAATATTTAAAAAAAAAAAAAAAAGGACCATGATGATTTATGTCATGTTATCTGTCATGCCAACCACAATAACTCATTTTTTGGTCAGGTAAGTTAACATGCATCAGGAGGTCACAACAGAACTGTTTATCTACCATTTAGCATTTAACAAGAAGATTTATAAGTTTTTCCCTTTATATATCTATGTAAAACATGTGACCTCCAGGTTTGTGCCAATTTTGACCCCAGGAGTTACCTTTTCCCTATATATCTCTCTATAAAAGGTGACCCATGTGGTGGGGCCAATTTTAACCCCTGATGCACAATTTGAATAATCTTTGCAGAGGACAAATAGGTAAATCTACACACAAATTATCTAAGCTCTAAGCCTTTCGGTTTCAGACTATATATTTTCAAAGTTTGTCCCTTGTTATCTCTATGAAAAACCGGTTACCCCGGGGCGGGCTCAATTTTAACCACAGGGGCATAATTTGGACATTCTTTGTAAAGGACTACTAGGCAATGCTACACATCAAATATTAAAGCCTTAGACCTTTCGGTTGCAGACAAGAAGAGTATCGAAGTTTGTTCCCTATATATTTCTATGTAAAACAGGTCACCCTAGGTGCATAACTTGATCTATCCTTGTTGTAGAGGACCCGTAGACAATGCTACACATTAAATACATAAGCTCTATGCCTCTCAGTTTCAGAAAAGAAGATTTTCCAAAAAATAAAGAAGCTTTTATACATGTATCTCTGTGTAAAGCAGGTGACCCGCGGACAGGGCCAACTTTTGAAAAGACCTTTTGTGCTGCCATGTCAGCCAGAAGTTTGCATGGAATTAATTTCATTGAATACATTTGAAGGAGGATTATCCAAAGATCATTCCTACTTAGTTTAGTCAAAATCCATAGCGCGGTTAAGGAGGAGATGTTGTTTAAAAAAGTGTTAATGACGCACGCCGCACGACTGACGACCGACAAAAGGCGATCCCAATACCTCACATTGAGCACGTCGTGCACAGGAGAGCTAACATGAAGGCCATTATGGCCCTGGATCGCTAACCTATGCAATATGATTTGTAATGCGGCCAGGTAAGCTAACACAAGACGCCAAATTACAAGTATAGCTGTATTTGACAAAAGGCAAAATAACCCAACAAATGTTGTCCATCTTTTATCAAATATATATGACATAAGGAAACTGATAGATATGCTTCAGTTAAGAATATTTCAAAGTTGTTCCTATATCTTCTATGTAAAACAGGTGCACCCCGGGGCGTGGCTAATTGTGACTAGGGAAAACATTGCCCTATCTTGGTAGAGGACCATTACTTAATGGTCCACACAAAATATCTAAGCTCTAGACCTTCCGTTTTCGCACAAGAAGAAGATTTTTGAGGTTTTTCCCTATATATATATCTATGTAAAACAAGTGACCGCCGAAGCGGGGCCAATATTGAACCCAGGGGCATAATTTGAACAATCTTTGTTGAGGACCACTAGAAATCGCTACTCACCAAACATCTAAGCTCTATTACTTTTGGTTTCAGACAAGAAGCTTTTCAAACCTTTTCCCTTTAAATCTTTATGTAAGATAGGTGACGATCGGGGCGGGGCATAATTTGAACACTTTTTGTAGAGGACCACAAGACAATGCTAATTAGCCAATATCTAAGCTCTAGGCTTTTCAATTTCAGACAAGAATCGTTTCAAATTTTATAAATTCATTTTGGTTGCCAAAGCAACCAGAGTACTGCATGAAATTAATTTATAAGAACAATTTTGAAAGGGCATTACCAAGGATCATTCCTGTGAAAATCGGCCTAGCGGTTAAGGAGATATCGTTAAAAGGAATTGTTTACGAACCAATTATGACGGACGTAGTGATCAGAAAAGCTCACCTTTTAAACCCAAGATTATAGACACCCCCCTTTAGACACATTGTGACGCATCTGCAGCAGACGACTCTTGAACAATTGTGGCATAAGGTGAAACAAGCAATTTCTCCTTTTACCTCATTGTTTTCAACGTTTTTAAGCAATTTATTCCTTCATTTATATACAGTTTTCACATGTTTACAAAGGGTTTTTAATATCGTCTGCTGTTGTATGTTGGAATTGTTTAAACAAAAGAGCCGTAAAGCCGTAAAGCCAAGAAATTGGTCTTTATGACAAGATAACTTATTACAGAACAGTAAATCTTTCTGATCAATGTAACCTAGTACTTTCCAATGTGAAGTGAATCTACATTATAAGTGCAACCTGTCTTATCCCTAGGGGCCATGTTGATTTTGAACCCTTTTCCACATACTTCAAATCTGAAGATGACATATATAAAAACATGGGAAATATGTATAATTGAAGATATAATTACCGAAAAAAATTGAAAACATTGTGGCAAAAGGAGAAATTGTTCGTTTTGAGCAATGTTTCCTTTTGTCATAGTGTTTTCAAAATTCGTCTGCAGCAGAAACTTTAAAAAGCATATATCTGTGGGGAAGGGTTGAGCTATCAACATAATATGAACTGACTTTGTAGAAGAAAGTCCTTAGGAACATTTCTTCCAAACTATCTTTAAATAAAACAAACTCTTTGAAAGTTTTGTCATTTACTCCTTTTCCGATGTCGCCAGGCATCTCTGTTTTCAACAAATCCAAATGGCTAGACTATTTTCTGTAAGATAATTTAGTAGAGAAGAATTTGATAGTTTTGCAATAACTTTATAGTTAGTTATTTGAACCATTTTTACAATGAATTATCAAAAAACATTTGCTGTGAAGTTTGGCTGCTATGAATCCTGTGTTATAAGAGGATATGTCATTGAGGTGAAGGCGGCCAGACAACGAAGACGACGTAGGGCACTGGATGCCGGACACAGGGTGATCACATTTTAAGCACTGAGTGCTCAGGTGATCTGAAAAGTGAAACAAAAACACAATGGAAAAAGTATTGTTAATTGTTCAACATTTACCAGACTTATTGAATGTGTGATCAGCAGCTGGGAGTTGATTAAGTCTTGACTGGCTTGTCCTCCAAGTGTCGTACTCTTCAAGAGTATCATAAAAGCACATATTATTCGGGAATTCATCTTCAAACGTACACTCAATCTTGTAAACTGAAAATATCAATTTTATTCAAGTTTGTCCGTGAGAATAGGTACGTACAAGTTGGCAGTTCAGAACAATTTGTGTTGAGGTCAACATGTAAATCTTCTCAGTCATATCAAAAGCTACACAAGTTTACAGGGTCTTCTTACAAGTTTGTGCAAACAATATAAGAAACATGTAATCTAGATCATACTGTGCAGATACATAGGCTGATCTGGTTCTACACTGTTTACAAAAGTAATTTTGTACAATTTCCAATGGATGGTCCGGACTAATTTCAATTTAAACCTTAATTTATTCAATATTATATAAAGCTATTTGACAACTTCCCTGATAAAAAAAAAGATTTACTATAAACTGTAAAGGTGAAGACAAAAAAGGTAAACATTGTGGGAAAAAAACAAAAACTGCTGTATATGGACATTCCCTTTATTTTTCATCAATGTTTTTTCAATTTGTCCCAGTCTTCTATTTGTTTACTTAGGCCCCATCTACATACTATTCTATGACAACTAACAATATGTTTCAGGAAAGTACGACACTCTTGATTACCTCCTTGACAGTAGTCACTTTCATCAGATAAATCAGGGCAGTCCTGTGTGTAATCACATTGTTTCTCGCCTGGGATACACATGCTCCTGTCATCACATCTAAACATACCAGTTGGACAGGCTGCGGATTGAATAAAGCCAGGTATATTGATGGAGGGCTGTTTAATGTATTGTTTTAACGATAACATGATACAATATTTCAAGAGTCATCTATTGGCAAACCATTTGGAGTAAAGATATGAACATATGAACATTTGAAAAGGTACAAGATGGCATTTCTGAACAGCACAGGTTCAGATTAGCATGCCAATCTTATCAGAACCTACGTAAGTTGAAAGAAGATGTTATAAAAGTCAGCTGCTGAATTTTTTAATGTAGGAAAGGGTAACATTGTGAATAAGGTAACGATTTTAACTACATATGATTTAGACAACACTGTGCCTCACCAACTGCCATTGCATAATATAAAAAAAGTTTTTCACTATAGTTTTATCCCTGTAAACTAGTTATTTCTGACACTATAGTGAATCATATCCATTTTCCAGGTACCATGCTGGCCTGAAAGCATTTAATATTTCACTCGTAACTTTCATGAAATCTGCAGCAGACGACATTGAAAGTGAGAAAAACAATGAAAGACCTCTATAAATTAAAAGTTAAATAATCGATTAGAGTTGAAAACATTGTGGCAAATGGTGAAATGGCTTGTTTAGAGCCATATCTTCTTTTGTCGCTTGTCTGCTGCAGATACGTCATAATGAGTATACAAGTTGGAAAGAGAAGAATAACTAGCGTCATGTAGCAGCCAACCGACTACTCACATCGGAACAGACCCCACTGTTAACCCTTCCCCACATAGAAGAAATATGCAGCAGATGACTACATCTCTATAAATTAATGTATATATATTGATTACAGTTTAAAAGATTGTGGCAAAATAAGAAATTGCTCATTATGAGTAATTCTTCTTTTGTCTAAATGTTTTCAATAAATCTGCTGCTGATGCGACAGAAAGTGTTTATACGTGGGAACGGGCTTAACAAGAATGTTATCATTATTATATGTCTCTCCATCCGCTGCTTTGTGCGAGTATAACAAACAGAGATAAAATGTGTGCGCAAATTTCATGTCAACATTACAAGAAAGGTTACTGTGATCAGAGTTTGAAAGCTCTAATACATGTACATCTTGAGTAAATAAAAACACTTTAACAATGAGTTAGTGAAAACATGACAAAATCCAAAACCCCATCACAAAAGAATGAACTCAAAGCCTGTTTTTTTTTAAAATGTAGTATTACATTTATTAAATGTGTATGCAAAATTTGAAGGCAAACTGAGAAGCTTTTGGCCCAATACTCAAAAATCGCCAAAATTCATTAGTTTTATCCCCAAATTAGGTAACACACCACATCTAGAGGACAAATAATCTGATTAAAGGTATAATATGTTACTATTATCAAACATTACAAACCCTGGCATGTATACGTTTTGAGAAAAGGGTAAATAACAAAACATTAACATTGAGCTACACGAGCTACAGCTAATTCTAATGTCAGAGTTAAAAAATACACACAATTTATATACAATAATTAAGCGTAATTAAATGTCTCGCCGTCATCCACGTTGACCATACATACGAAGAAGTGCACTATATGTATCTTTGACCAAATTTGAGAGCCCTACGAATAGTACTTATTGAGAAGAAAAAAACAAACAACGAAATGTTAACGTTATTGTAAGACGACGCCGCCGTCGCCAGAGAAGTAACACACACATCTCTTGACAAACAAATCCAAATGTATGACCCCCGCATGATATATTGTAATAAATTATTCATTAACAAATATTTAAACTCCATTCAATATTTTCATTTCAAATTTTTCTATTTGTTAGCTTCGGTGGTTTCACAATCCTCTGCTGCAGATTTGTTGTCTGAGCCAAAAACCCTTCCCACATTCGACTGACTATAACAAACATCCAGGATTGTTTTTTAATACTTTCTATATATGGAAATAATTTTTTTAAAAAGTATTGAAAACACTCTGGCAAAAGTAGAAATAAATCATTCAACTTCTGCTGAGTTAACCCTTTCCAATTTTCAACAATCTACAGCAGACGACTTTGAAAAACATTTTGGACAAAGTATTGAAATTGTCTATAAATCAACTTAAAATTATTGAATAAAGTTGGAATCATTGCGACAAATAGATACCTTGGTAATCGATAGCAATTTCGCCTTTTGTCACAAAGTGTTCATGTATCTGCAGCAAATGAGTGAAAATGTAGGTGGGAAATTGTTTACCTTAATCAACCTTACCTGGAAGAGGAATGACACCCAAACACCTCTGACCTTCAAGACGAATATTGTCTATTATTAAGAACGCATCATTTTGAAGTAGTGGGGAGGTCCACTCGTTCTTGGAGCGAAGCATAGATGTTTTAAATGACACAGAGACAATACCAGGAAAAACATCAATCTGTAGAGAATAGAAATATAACTTATGCAAATAAGCATTTTTCCTTACCCTTTCCTACAAACAACATAATGTGCAGCAGACGACTTTAAAAACATCTAGGCAAAAACATTGGTAAATATCTATATTCGATTGTATAAACATTGAAAAGAATTGGAAATGTTGTGGCAATATTTCTCCTATTGTCACAATGTTTCCAAAAGTTGTATGCTGCATATGTGTCTGAAAGTGTCTGCATGTTGGAAAGGGTTAAGATATACATCCCTTGTATTTTGTCCAAGCCTATCTTGTTGAAGCTCAGACTATTAAAATAATTGTCCAATATAGAACTTCAAGCAAAGATGATTTTAAGATTATTGTTTTTGCCAAATTATGGTCTAAGGAATGATTTGTCTAGAAAATTAAAAAAAAAAGGATTTGACTCTAAATCTTGTTCGAAAAGAGGAAAATACTCATACTTGACAACCTTTGATGAGAATTTGTTTCTTTTCTCTTTATCTTTTAAACCCTTTTCTATGAAGTATAACTTCAATCTTTTCTAATACTAGTCATTTTCTACATTGCCAAATAGTAATTATTTTCTATTTTTTCAAAAAGTAGTTATTTAACAGCTTTAAAAAATAGAATTAACTTTTCAACTGTTCAAATAGAAGTCATTTTCCACGTTTTTCAAAACTAGTCGATTTCTACTCATACAAAAAATAGTCATTTACCACCTTTTCATATACTAGTCACTTTCCACCTTTTCAAAAAGAAGTTATTTTCCGGAGTTGGTCTCAAAGCAGATCATTATAAAGAACATGGATGCACCCCTTCCCACATACAAACAATCTGCAGCAGAAGACTTTAAAACATCTGGGCAAAAATATGGACAATTATTATAAATTACACTACAAATAATGAAACAAGTTGAAAACATTGACGCCCGCGGAGAAATTCCTGGATTTGAGCAAGTTTCAATTTAATTGCAATGTTTTCAAAAGTTGTCTGTTGCAGAGGCGTCACATAGCCTCAGTGTGGGGGAAAGTGTTTATGAGACTTCTTGTAGCTCTGTCCATGTGCATACATACCAATGCTGGTTTCCAGTCATGATTATTGCCTTTTACAGTTGGATCCTGCCACGACTTCACAGTTCCACTAGTATATGTTATGGATACATCTAACGTTGCCACTGTTCCCGTGTAAGTGAAGATCAGACATGAGTTAGTGTGCACCATGTTTGTACGAGAGGTCAGTAAAGCATAGGCCTCTGTGTATTTATCGAATTTTGCCAAAGCCATTGCACCAATTGCTGCAATACAATATAACATATATTAATTTCTTGGAATGGTATGGTTAAGATTACACATTGTGTAATTAACTATACTTTGGCAAAAAGGTTCTATTATATAAACAGGCAAGCAAAACTAACCCTGCTATGTTTCCCAGAAAGACGGCATGTACATTCTTGATCTAGGATAATCAAAGAACAACGGAAAGTCATTTTCAAATCAGACTAGTAGTTTCAAGAGAGCATTTCCAAAGTTTACACAATGAGCATATTAGGGAAACGCCTTATATTAAGTTAACTAATGTCATGATAGTTTGACCTAAAATAACGAAATTTTGCATGATTAAAATATGGACTAATCTTAATAACCCTTTACCACATACAACCAATTGGCAGCAGACATCTTTCAAACATGATGAGCAATGTCACCTCTTTTGCCACATGGTTTTCAACTAAATTAAATTATAACACGTTTGTTTACAGAGCTTTTCCATGTAGTTTCTAATACGTTATCACAGACATCTGCTGCAGATTCTTTTGTAAATTTGAAAAGGCCTACAAATAATTAGGTCAAACACATTTTACAGTGATAAGTTAAGCTGACAGTATGTTTCCATCTTTGGTAATTTTCATGAACAGTAACAGTTTGTTACACATTGAAGACACATATTTATGAAATGCTTTCTGAAACATATGCAACACACTATAGCAAAAGAAGAAACTGCTCATTATAAGCAAATTATTTTTTTGCCAGAAATATTTAATTCTTTTTCAATAATAATATTTTCATATTCAGTGATTTTCCATCATTTTACATAAATGTTTTCAATGTCGTCTACTGTAGATTTGTTGTATGTGGGAACGGGTTAAGGTAAAACAACCACACACTTGGTATTATCGACCATGACTTGTTCTGTTCATCGAGGTAATCATAGGATCGTACTCGTCTCCAACCATTAAGTGCGCCGTAGGAACAAAGGCTTGATTCAAACGTGCAATTAAGGCTAAAACCTACAACATAAATACACATTTATCAAATTGCCATATCAACAGTGAGAAATAAAACATTATTGTATATGTCAGGGCTATTTCCACCATACGTTTGTTTCTGAATGACAGGACTATTTACACCAGACATTTGTTTATATATCAGGACTATTTACACCAGAAAATGGCCCGGTTACACTGTCAAGCTACACATGTGCACTGTGATGTAAAAGGCTGGCTATCCAAGCAAAAAATTATTGAAGATCTCTAAAAGGGAAAATATAAGTATGGAACAAGAGTTAAAAACATTTTGCAAAAACGGTTGTGTTACAAAGCAACTGTATTAAATTATTATATATTTCTGCCAATATGTTTTCGATGTCGTCTAATGCAGATTTGTTTGAAGAGAAAAAGGGGTTAAATACCATTTGCTTAAGAGCCGAATGAAATGTGTCGATTGAAGAGAGGTGTCTCTTATACTGTGTTATTTTCTCATTCTTACAAGCAATTTGCTTGGAATTTCATTTACACATTTGCTAAGAAATAAGACCAACATAATATGTAATACAGTGTTTAAATGTTAAACCCTTTACTTCATACAAATAAATGATCAGCAGACTACTTTAAAAACAGCTGTGCAAGACAATAGAAAGTCACTATTATTGGAATAATGAGGTTTTGTGATAGGCAAACTACAGAAAAGCCTCCTCTTATCACAAGTGGTCCTTTGACCCTTTTCTACACACTCAATATCTGACGCAGGTGACTTCTAAAAAATCCATTGTTTTTTAATGAAAACTCTCTTACATTCAAATATTATTTAAAGAATACTCGAAGTCGTGGGGATAAAAAAGAATGAAGTCGTCTACTGCCGTGCCGTATTTGGTCTTTAATAGGACAAGATTTTGCAACCGATTGTCTTGATGCTACAACTCTGTATTCAGATATTTCAAGTTAGGAGGTAAATATGAATACCCACATCGAATGGTGATTTAACAAATATAGCATACTCAAACATACTTTGAGAACAGTATCCTTCAGTTACAGATACATATGTCAGTGCGTCCTCCGTGTTTGCAGGTAAAATAAACTTAACACTGAAAAGAAAAGAAGATAAGACATTTATGATCATTAAATGTACGCTATAGCTTTATTATGATTCAAAGTTTGAAATTTTAACCAAATAAAGAAAAACAGCGAAATAGTGTTTCGTATTTGCAATAACTTCCTGGCCTAGACCTACTTGTTGGTTACCAAGCAACCACTGTCGATTGCCCCTAGTCCAGGCCCCCTACCTGGTCTAGTACTACTTGTTAGTCATTATGCAACCCTTGTGGGTTGCCATAAGACAATGACAACTTTCTGGCCTGGTAGTACTAGTTAGCAACAAAGCAACCATTGTAGATTGGCATTTGTCAAGGCCTAATTACTGGCAAATTACTATTTGTTTGTAACAAAGCAACCATTGTAGATTGTCATGTGTCCAGGCCTACTTACTGGGCTCGTAATATAAATAAGTAGCCAAGCAACCATTGTAGACTCCCCTTGGTCCAGGCTCACTTCCTAGCCTATTACGATTTGTTAGTAACAAAGCACCCATTGCAGATTGCCCGTGGTCCTGGCCCACTTCCTGGCCTGGTAGTATATTTTTTATTATGGCAGTGCATATTTATCACATTGACCTTGCCTGTTCTTTATATAAATCTCTGTTTAAGATCGATGTTTAAAAACGCACCTACTGCCAGAGCAGCATAAGCGATTACTGTGGAAAATGAACAAATACGTCATGTGGCTATTGGAATGAAAATGTGTACTGATTAGAAACAGTGAGTAACATATTTTATCGTGATTTTTAGCAAAAACGTTATGGAAAATATAGCGAATTACTGTCGTCTGTGGCAGGTTAATAGTTATATTTATTAAACACTGTCAGCGAGCGTTATTTTGGATGTTAGTAATAATGAAATCAGCATGGGTATAAATAACGTACATTTCTTATTTCATTGGTTATGTTGATTGGTACATGAAAAAACCGTATTAAATTAGAATACAGAAATAAAATTGTGGATTACATATTTTTTTTTTTTTTCCTTTTTAATTAATTATTGTCCCCCGCTTTTAGCGAAAGCTGGGGACTATTATTTCTCATTCGTCAGTCAGTCCGTCAGTCCGTCCGTCAGTCCGTCAGTCACGCTGTCACAAAAACTTTAACCTTGGTCATAACTTCTGAACCGTAATAGGTACTGCTTTCATATTTCACATGTGTATTCCTTGTGACAACCCCTTTCCATCAATACCAATTTTTTTGACTTTGTGACCTTCACCCTGGCGGGGGACCACGATTCTCTGAATTTGCTTGTTCTCTTCGTATTAAATGTTTGCATATCACAAGCTATATGAATATAATCAAGATAAAACACTTCTTCGTCATCGGAACATGGTGACGTTCAAAATTGAATGCCACAAACTACAGATTGGTCGAACTATTTATTGTGGGCCCTGCGAGTTAAAGTCACCAGAGTTTCAATGTACTCGTTAGTCATCAAGTAATCACTGTAGACTGCCCTTAGTCAAAGCAATTATCCTTGTCTAGTACAAGTTCCTAGTCATCATGCAATCATGGAGAACAACTATTGAATAAAGCTGAAAATGTTGTAGGAAAAGAAAAAAGAGGCTCAAGAGGACCAGTATCGCTACATAGCATGAGGCAAACATAACAATTAATATTTCCATATAAGGCGAAACAGCTCGCCATGTTTTTCAACCAATAAACATGGATTGAAGGAATATATCCGATAGAGGGTCACCCGTGGAATATTCCTACAACTTTATATGGAAATCAGCCAAATACGTTTACATAAGACATGTTTTAAAGGTTTCGTTATAGCCATTTAAGGCAGAACTAACCCGGCCGCTGGTAGCCAGGTTTTTCTGCAAATCAATATTGCTTGAAGAAATCTGATATTGGTTCACTTAGGAACATTTCTACAAATTTATTTGAAAATCTGCAACATACCCGGTACTTTTGAAGAAGATTTTTAATGATTTTACTATAGCCAAATCTTGCAAAACAGCCCCGCCCCCTGGAAACATGTTGTTCGCCCAATTGACATTGCTTGCAGAAATCTGATAAAGAGTCACCCAAGGAACATTTCTACAAACTATTTTGAAAATCGGCTACTTTCAGAGAAGACAATTCTTAAATTGTTCACTATGTCCATAAAAGGCAAAACAGCCCAGCCCCTGGTGGCCATGTTGTTCGACCAAAACATGACTTGTAGGAATCTGATTATTTGAAAATCAGCATACCCTTTTCGGCGAAGAAAATGTTAAAGTATCTTACTTTCCGTTTCATGGAAACCAAAATTCTACATGGATCCAACCAACAAAGGTATGAGGACAGTGACAGTATGCTTGCTGTGAAGTTTCATTCTATCTGACTCACTGGTTACAGAGGGGAAGATGTAGACGCAGGAACGCGCGCAAACACATCGGCCAATTCGCCGTAACATACTCGACTAGCTTTCAGCCAGTGGAGCTAAGAATGCTCATTATGAGCACTTTCTTCTTTTGCCACAACGTTTTTAAAAGTCGTCTGTTGCAGAGAGGTCATAAAGTGGGTAAGGTTTAAATAATGAAATCTAACCCAGAAATAGAGTTGCTCAACACATACTATATGAATGAATCATGTGATGTTACGAAAACAAACCATTGGGCACTTTAAACCAATGTAGAACCAGATCAACCTATGCTGTGCATTTGTATTAGTCTTTACTTTGAACCTCTTAGTCAGCAGTTGCTTCAACAAACATTATGACAAGCATTGCTACATTGGACATTGGGATCAGATTATACAAATGTTCAAACAAAGGAAGGATGCTCCATGAAAACCCATCTTAGTAGAATTATAACACATAACTGCCTCCCCCTTCATGCTAAAGATCCATATAGATACCGCTTTATTAGTTTGTTTAAACATTCCACGAATCATTAGCAAGCAGTGCAGAGCAGGGTCAGACTTGCAGATATGCTTGGGGTTCTGGTTTTAAACTTGTTTATGTGATTTCTCATTAAAAGACTTCTGGTTGGTTTTCCTAGACCATACCTTAACCCTTTTCAACATAAAGACGCTGCTGCAGCAGACGACGTTTGAAAACACTCTGGCAAAAGGAGATTAGTTGTATGTGGGAAAGGGTTAACAAGTTTTACCTCTTTGTTTCACTCATAGAAATATTGACTTGTCCAATAAAAAGATTGCCATCATATCGCCCAAATTCGTAAGTATCAGTCCGGTTTGACGAGGCTACATGAACATGTAATATTGAGTGTGAGGATAGTAACTGTCCTTGAAAGTTCAAACAACCTGTCTGATATTCAAGTTTATGTAAAGGAACAAGGAGTCCAGAACCCTCTCTTGTACTGCGTATCCCATTCTCTGAAAAAAATGTATATTTTAATCTTTTTCCACATGCAGACACATTGTGATGCATTTTCAGAAGAAACCTTTTGAAAACATAAGGTTAAAAGGAGATATCTTTTCATCTGTACTCAATAATTATTATTATAACTTTTTTTCATAAAACAAGTCTTTATTTTTACATTTTCAAGGTCGTCTGTAGCAGTTGTGTTGTACATTGGAAAGGGTCAACTGTTTACCTAATACATCATCTGCTGAGAAAAGATTTGTCTGAGGTAGAACTATGTAACACCTACGAAGTAAACAGAATAATTTTAATCAAAATTCAAGATTTGAATCAATTCAAAGTTAAGGAGCAGACACAAACTATAGTCATATGACCTTTGACCTGTATTATGCGACTTTAACCATATACCAAAGTTGTTTTAACATGAGCTCTGCAAA
This sequence comes from Serripes groenlandicus, assembly GCA_031761405.1. NCBI lineage: Eukaryota > Metazoa > Mollusca > Bivalvia > Cardiida > Cardiidae > Serripes > Serripes groenlandicus. Next base: position 10,342,849 of record JASEVX010000010.1, read on the forward strand.
TTGTTTCAGTATGGTGAATATTTGTGGTGAGTTATTTTAAAATCCTTCAAGCGGTTCAAAAGTAATGGAGCGGACAGGAAATAATTGAAGACATTGACCTTAAACCAAAGTGGTCGTTAAAGGCGCTCTGCACATTGTCTCAGTATGGGTAACATTTGTTGTGAGTTATATCAAATTCCTTTAAGATTTTCAAAGTTATGGAGTGGACAAGATTTGTGAAAGACATACAGACGGACAGACATACATCATAATCAAACACAATATGTCTCCCCGAGACATAATTATATGTGAGACGTGCTTAAAGACGAAATTGTATATGTTCATCTAATTACTATTTCGTTACATTTACATGCAGAAAACATATATTTTGTTATACTGTCTTACCTATGGGTTTGCGTTCTTCCGCATGCAAATGTCAGTTAGCAATAAATGCCTTCGCGTATATGTTATTTAATATTTGCTTAGCTGTTTTGAACTATTTTGATAGTTTTGACCCAATGGGTATAGTGTGAACACTCTTGGTAGAAGACTACTATGCAATGATGCAAACCAAATATCTTAGCTGTATGCATTACTGTTTTTGTCAAGAAGACTTTTAAGTTTTTCCTTTCGGTTGGCATGGATATTATTTCTTTGAACGGTTTTGAAAGGGTTGTCCCTGTGAAGTTTTAATAACAATGGCCAAGCGGTTTAGAGGGTAAAGTTGTTGGTAGGAATATATGAACAGACAGACGGACAGATGAGGACGCACAGTGAGTGACTAAATACGGTAACCCCGCACTTAGCGCTCAGCTGAGCTAAATAAATATGTAGGGGAAATCATGGGTATTCTATCTAAATGTTAAGTCAGTTTTAGAAATTAGAAATACTTTTGAGCACATTCACTTCTTCCAACAATATCATTCACAATCTCTTTAAAATTAAAGTATAATCAATGTATAGAGTTTAAACATTCTGATAAAGTAGAAATCACTAGCTTTGAGTAGTTTCTCCTTCTGCCGCGACGTTTTCAAAAGTCATCTACTAAAGATGCATCAAAAGTTGGAAAATGATTAAGTGTCATCCGATTTGAATACTTTTATGTAAAATAATGAGCAGCACTCCTTTTGCTATAATGTTTTCAAAAGTCTTCCTTTGTAATTTAGAAATGAGTTAAGTTCATAGCGGTAGATAAGGAACATTTCAATTTTATTTTTTAGATTTTATTTGACATACTCAAACCCTATGTTGTGGGTACATGCACTGAAAACAATCGTCTCACTGAGACTATTTCATTAAGTACACACAACATACGATTTGGTTCAGTAAAACAAACTAGAGCTAACACTGAATGTGGTGAATAACCCCGAACGCCGCCATAAGAGGAAATGGTAGTAATTTATAACTCTGTAATTAGTGAAGCCATACAATGCATTTCCCCTCATTGTGCTTTTCCATTGTATGAAGTTTTACAAAATTATATCTAGGAATTATAAATGTATTCTCAGGATGAGAAAACGTTACATAGGGAAACAACTCTTTCATTAGCAAAAATATATTTATAGTTCTAGTACACAGCACTTCTTGTAATTGTGGTTTAACAATTTTTGAAGTTTTATAAAATTCGATCATGTAGGTTTAAAGTTATTCTCCGGAAAAAGAGAAAATATTTATGCTTCTCGTACTGCATTTACTTTCATTGTGCGTTACCATTGTTTGAAGGTTGATCTACTTCCATCCAGTAGTTTTCAAATTAGGCTCCGGACAAGACAAAAGGTAACAAAGGGCTAAAATTGAGTTATTGTTTCCCCACACTGCACTTCCTCTCATTCGGCTTTACCACGTATGAAGTTTCAATACATTCATCCATCATTATTGTACACTGCACTTCCTCTAATTGTGCTTTACAACTGAATGGAGTTGTTTAGATTTAAATTAGTATTTTTCAAGTTATTCTATAGACAAGAAAAAGGAACAAATATCAATTACTGTAATAAGGTCAAATATAGTTATGGTTTCTGTACACTGCACTTCCTCTTATTATGTCCTATCAATAAATTAAATTGCATCCAATAGTTTTCAAGTTATGCTCCGGTCACGAAAATTGCAACGCAACGACCGATTGAAAAACCGACCACAGAGTGACTTAAATATTCCCCCTTCAAACTTTGTTTGTCGGGGGTATAAAAATATTGTGGGTAACATATCAGTTTACACTTCCTTATCTAGTCCTCTTTTAAGTTATATTATGTGTTCTTACCGGTTACTGTCCAACCCTCCAAATCTGAGCTATAACCACATCTATTTAAAGTAAAGTTACAGTTTATGACAGGATCTGAAAAAAAGGAACACAACCACCTATAAAACATGCCATCTCATTATCGAAGCATAACATTTATTTTGGCTTGAATTGTGATTATTTACTACTTGTCCCGATTACATGAAACTTCGTAACCCTTTCCACAAAAAGACGCGTTCTGACGCCTCTGCAGCGGATGACTTTTGAAAACATTGTGGCAAAAGGAGAAATTACTCATGATGAGCACTTTTACCTTTTGCTACAATGTTTTCAATTCTTTTCACTAAATACACGTGCATTTATAAAGATATTCAATATATTATTTTGCTGTTTTCAAATTCGTCTGCTAAAGATTTGCTGTCTTTGGAAAAGGGTTTAATTTGCAGTTAGCTGAGCATATACATAATTCTAACTCTGCGGGTATTCATCAATACAATTTAGAATGTAGTGTTTTAATTTTCCAAAATTTCTGTACAAGTTTATTAGTTTCTCACAATAAATATGTAATTGTGTTAAGCTAACTCGAAGTCCTAAAGGTATATAAACCATAAAACAATAAAAGTACTCAGAGTTATACAAGCTGGGTTCACACTAACACCCAAACCATTAAATAAATTCAAAGATATTGAAAGAATGAAATGATAAGGCTCAATATTCAGTAAATTGTGTTTGATTAACACACATACAGCAAACAACATATAATAGAAACTGCTTTTAATTAATTTAAATGTATATGAAATTAGTTTGGGGCTTTGAGCATAAACATCTTCAAATCAGGAAAAAAAAAGAGAATCGATATCGCTTACTCTGGTGAATGAATTATAACCTTCTTTGTGTTAGAGTGTAAATGTAGCTTATAATCTTTTGTAAAAACAAAACATAAACTTTTTGGATTTCATTTAGCCAAGATTATTAAGATCATTTAGCCTAATGAAGGTTTGAAATCTGATCCTTCCGCCAATACTGTGCAATATTGCATGTATGTCACTCGGGTGTCTCTATTTACCATCTAGTAATTCAAAATATCTTGCCGCTTCCAGTTTGTTTTGTTTGTTTGTATGATGCTTTGGTAGGCTTCTTTCAATAATTCTGCAGTTATATTGCAGGGCTTTCAGGGTAAGCTACCAGTACTAATGGTCTATTTATCTCGACAACAGCACGTCGATCTTAATGATAACCCTTCAATCCTGAGTGGCAAGGAGGGAACGCCATTACTACCACTTTAGAGTATTTAGTATGACCAAGCTGGGGATCCAACCAGAGACCTACCACTTCCGAGGCAGACGTTCTAGGAATACACCACGGAGGCAGTGAAGTATCTTGTTAAAACTCAAGTCAGACTATATATGTATGCTATTGGATTGTTATAGCTGTTAATTCCAAGGTTGTGTTTCGCGTGATTCAGCCCCAATGAAACAAATTATACTTACCAATACAATCAGACCAGTGGATTTTCAGATTGTCAATGGCCATTTTACCTTGATCTGATTGACCATGACTAGCATGAAGAAATATGTAACCAAGAAAGTTCTCAGGGATACTATAGCAGTCAGAGATTAGCCATTGATTATTGCCCACTAAGGGTATATTGTTACGTCTGTGAAACTCCTCTTCGTCTTTTTCCTCAAGGAATGTTTCCAATGTTCCGACATTCTCAGTAGATAAGAATTGAAACTGGTAAGTTGTGGTCATGTTCTTTCCTGCAAGTTCTACCTTGAACCATACATAGGATTCTGCATTCTCTGATCCATTTGAATTCAAAATATGCAGGTAGGAATCTATGAATACATATGAATAAAAGAATAGAAAATGAGACAGATAATGCTCTCTAGCAGCCAGTTTAGGTTACTTATGTGTTTCCTGGCTTTCTCACACAAGTACTCCACACAACAGTATTTCTAATTAACTGGATACTTCTGCCAGATACACTGTTAGCCAACTGGTGGAAGACAAATGACGCTAAACTTCTTCACTGTTATCTAACACCAGAAAGCAGATTGGCTGAGCTGGACTTCAAACTCGTTTTTCATGCAGGGCTTATACAGAATTGAAAACTATAATTTCAATTTTCAAGATTAGATCTACAATGATATAATTTCACTTTTCAACATTTCATATCAAATATAAAACATTAAACAAAAAATACACTGCAAAGATAAGAAGCACCTGTAAGTTTTGTTTAATGGGAATCGTCATGGACATCATACGCAAAATCTTGATTATAAGCACAAAACCTTATATATTCAGAACCATTATTATGGTACAAGGGAAAACAATAAACAGTACTCATGCAATTGTCACGAGACATGATGGAGTTTAATACAGCTAAAACAAGTAAAGGTATGTGATACCCTTGTGAAAATATACAGCAGAGGGTGATAACACCATGGTAATAATATGGAAGATCATCAACAATAAAAGTACATGTATAACTTTTTAAGATAACTGAAAATAATTCGGCAATAGGAGAAATTGGACATAGTATGAGCAATTTCTTCAAATGCTTCTATGTTTTCAAAGTTGTATGCTGCCGATACGTTTAAATGTGTCTGGAAGTGGGGCGGGTGTCAGTAGAACGTAATTAATAGTAAACGAGATCTTTACCTTACTGATTTGGAAAGACAATCCAAAGCTTTCTATTCATGAAGTTTGATCACGGAATATCATAAAAAGATCAACATATTGAAGGAAAATATGTTTTCAAATATATAGTAACAGCGACCTTGACTTTGATTTGAGTTACCAAAAAAGCAATCCGAAACTAACTTTTGATGCAAACTGTATATCCATGAAGTTTGGCCACATAATGTCATACCATTATCAATCTTTCTTTGTTAAGTAACAGAGACCTTGACCTTATTTGACTGACCAAACATGGCTTTGATGTGAACTTTCCATGAAATATTGAAGCAAAATGGAAAGGCAAGGTCATTTTCTTTCATCAAGTGTGACATTGATCTTTACGCGAGTAACCAAGAATATATAATCACATGCCGTGTTTTGTATTACGCTATATATCTGTGTTGTTTTTTGACATAAACTGGCATGCCATGTTTAAATTATTGAGAAGAAACATTTTTTCTTTAGGAACAGTGATTAAACACAATCTGATTGAAATCTACAATGTTTACATATCACTTACTTATAAGCTTGTTAAAAGTTATGTCAATGTGTATAGTTATAGATGATCTGAACCTACACTGCAGTAACATGCAAACTTGTACCAGCTCGACATACTCGTATGTTCCTGATATTAGGTAAATTGTTAACAAAGCTAAAAATGTTGATTATATTTTCTGTGCTAATTTTACCTGCGTCGCTTGAATCAAAATCTTCCGTATACACATCCCATATATAGCCCGATTCTATAGTATCATTAGCAGAGAACAGACATTTCATTGGGTCATCGAATGTGCACACTTCTAGATTTTCTACACCATCTGAAAAATCAGAAATTATACATATACTGGTTCCAATAGCCTAATGGTAATGGCATCGGCTTCTAGAGTGGTGACAGAAGGGTACATTCGGATATGGCCAATTGGTCAGCTACCAGCTAGTTAAAATATTGTACCAAATGCCTGCCTATCTGATGCTTGGTAAACGTATAGGGTTTACAAAATAAACATGTTAAGGTGTCTCACAAGTCAAAAACGGTTAGCCCTTTTTAAAGGAATTAAACTGATATAAACTTGAGCTATCACTGAAAGACATCCACAATACTGCCTTGTCACTCAAAAATTGTAACCACACTAACACATAGCTTGAGTTTAACACAATTAATTCCATAAATAAACATTAAAATGAGGAAGGTTCACAAGTGTTTACATCATTAGGAATCCGGCTCTCTAGCTATAATATATTGATGAAATGGAACTTGGCATTTGTGTTATGGTCTTAATCATGGGTACCAAACATTATTGATATCCCTGTACCCTTTCATGTGTTATCGTCCGGACACAGATATCCCGCAAATTCTAAGTGGAAAAGGGGCCCTATCTTCCGCACAATGTGCAGGTGTATAACCAAAGTATAACGCGACCTTCATTGTGTAGGCTTAAACCTGTGTGTCACATTTCAAAAAGAAAAAGGCGGTGCAACAATTCCATGAGAAATTTAAAAAACTTGACCTGTATTCTAAATACTTAAACCCATGCACTAAATATTATATAAATCAATCAAGCCTTTCATCAGTCATTGTCAGAAAACCGTATTCTTTCCCCTTCAAATTCTTAATTGAAAATACTACCATAACTCCATCCAAAATGTGTGGATTGTAACCAAAAATGCTCACTCCGTTTTAACCATACCCCTTAAAATTCCTTTCTGCAGAAATAACAAACATGTGTCTAAAGTGTCTAAATGGAATCTAAATTATCAGACACAACATTGGTACAGGTAACCTGAAATATCAGACAATTTCGCTACAGATTATCTGAACTATCGTACACAATAAGACTAGATGTTATCTTAAATATCGTACACAATCAGACTACAGGTTATCTGAAATATCAGTTAATATAATTACCGGTTATCTGAAATATCAGTTAATATATTACCGGTTATCTGAAATATCAGTTAATATAATTACCGGTTATCTGAAATACCAGTTAATATAATTACAGATTATCTGAAATATCAGTTAATATAATTACAGATTATCTGAAATATTGGGCACGACCTTAAGACATGTTATCTGAAATATCAGACACAACTTCGCTACAGGTTATCTGAAATTTCAGGCACAACAACACTACAGATTATCTGAATAATTGTTACAGATTATCTTAATATTCGACACAACATGGCAGCAGGTTATCTTAAACATAAGACACAACATTCTTACAGTTTATCTGAAATATCAGATTGCATTGCTACAAGTTATCTAAAAATATCAGATTGCATTGCTACAAGTTATCTGAAATATCATATAAGATTGCTACTTATCTGAAATACTAAACACAAAGTCGCGTAAGGTTATCTTAAGTATCAGACACAACATTGTTACAGGTCAATATCTTAAATGTCAGACACAACATTGTTACAGATTATTTGAAATATGAGAAAAATCCTTCAAGGTTAACTGAAATAATATCAGACGCAACAAGCTACAGATTATCTGCAATATCAGACAGACCATAACCAAGTTATCTGAAATATCAGGAAACATTGCCACAGGGTATTTGAAATTTAAAACACACTATTGCTACAGGTTATACCAATTCTCAGAAAAAACATTGCAACAGGTTATTTCACATTTTAGACACAACATTGTTACACGTTATCTGAAATAAAATCAGACACAACAAGCTACATTTTATGAAATATCAGAGACACCATAATCAAATTATCTGAAATATTAGGTAAAATTACTGCAGGGTTTGTGGAAATTTCAGACACAACATTGTTACAGGTTACCTGAAATGAGGGTGTTGAGCTGAACCATCCAATGTTATTTGTGAATCTATATTGAAACAGTATCTAGCTTGCAGTATAAAACAAGAGAGACATGATTGCCATGGATTGCTCACTTGAGTTATGCAATATCATTTGTAATGCCAACCTTACAAATTGATAAAGCTTTTCCCTAAATCTCTCTATGTAAAGGAGGTGACCCCAGGGGCGGGGGCCAATATTGACTGTAGCATAATATTAACACCACTAGACAATGCAACATACTAACTATCTAAGGTCTAGATATTTCTGTTTCAGGTAAGAAGATGTTCAAACTTATCCTACAAATCTTTGCAGACCAAATTGTGTCCACATGGTCATGAGTTAATCAATCTTGGTAGAATACCACAAGACAATGCAACGCACCAACTATCTAAGCTCTAGGACTTACTGTTTCAGACAAGAGACAAGAAAAGTGCAAATGTTTCCTGACATAGCAACCATATTGGAAGGCAGGTGTTCAGTGGTAGAGTGTCAGTCTCTCGTTCCAAAGGTCTCAGGTTTGAAGCCCTTGATTATCGAGTTCTGCGTTTAATATGTTTTCACACAAATGGCGCGGTACAGGTTATGTTTTAAGGAAGCAGACATCGTGCATTATTAACACATTTGGAAGATGACCACAAACGGAACATTCCTATGAAGTGTTATATAAGAGATGTTGTTCAAATAAAGTGTTGCAGACGAACGATTCACGACAGACACAAATATGATCCAAATAGCTTACATTGAGCACTTTGTGCACATGTAGGCTAGAAACAAGAGGAAATGGATAGTCATGTAATGCTCAACTGAATACTGATTTAACAAATATTCACATTTAGCCTATAACATGTTAGGACAATAGCATCCTGACAACATTTGAACATGGTCAATTAAAACATTTGGTCTCTAGATTATTAACATTATTTTCTTTCAAATTGGGACCCATGTTTGTTTACCTGTTTTGACCCATATGTCACTTAAGCCTAGTTATCATCATGACCAACATTCTAAGAAATATTCAAAAGTCTCAAGTTAGGAATGTCACTTCCAGAACGATAACAGTATGTCCTTCAATTTGTCTAAATTATCTAGTATTTGACTCAGAATGACCCATATTCAAAATCAAGTTAAACAAACTGAAACAGTTTAATGATGACCGAATACAAACTGTTGCCTGTAGAGCATTTGCAAGATAGTAAATGACGACAGTAAAATGAGGATCGCAATAACCCCCCCTTGAGCAATTCTTGCTCCAGTGAGCTAAACATTTCAAGAGGTCTAGAAAGAAAATGTTTGCATGCATATACTCTGATCTAAATAAGAATGTGTTAGCTTTTTTATCTGAGTGAATTGGGAACACAGAGTTTGCAAAAGTTATACAATTATTTATTTGGTTGTACCTTAGGTGTATCAGCAGCGATATAATCTGCCGTAAACTTGCATAAACAATCACCACAAAATAAAATGATGACTGAATTGAAAATATTGTGAAAGAGAAAACATTCAGCCATCCCCGCGTTTTATTCAAAATATTGCAGCTGAAGATTAATCCATAGCCTTCTATACACAAAATGGCAACTTATCTGAAGCTTACATTTACATGCAAAACGTTCAAAAGAGATATCATCCACCAGCACCAAATCAGTCGAACTATCGAACACTTTGGTAACCATAATGGAGAAAGTCATATTATCCCCGACGTCTCCTTCTATTGGCACTTGGGCTTCTTTCCAAAAATGATTATCTCTGTATCCAGCTATTCCGTATGTCTTTGTTACATGCGATGAACCTTTTAAGTAATCAGCTTGTACGGTGAGAAACGATGTGGATGGTTGCATGCTGTTTGAAACGTTTGCCTGATAGAAGAAGGTGAAGCACTGATACTGATTGTCCACTGGAATGGTTGCTAAAGTGAACCAGGCCCTAGATGCCTCAATGCCTTCACTATCAACCAAAGCCATATATGATCCTGAAAGATAAAAGAAATAAACTATTACAGAAGACTAGATAAGGATGAGTGAACTGGTCTTTTTCCTACAATATCACTCTTATCACTAAACCAAACATTTCTTGTAGGTACTCAAACAATAAAGTCACTGCACATCATGAACAAAAGTGCCGCAAGCGAACGAAAATGCTCGTCTGCTTTTTTCGAAGTGAAAAAAGAGCATTACTGAATGATTATAATTATGTGACTAGGCATAGACATGCGTACTGTTAAACGGAACATTTGTACCCAATTTTATTTGAAAATAATGAGCGTTTTTTTAGGTAAGGTTAATGTTTTGTGACGACAACGCAGACGACAACGCGAAGGCTATCACAATACTCCCGATTTCCTTCTTCAAAAAACAAACGAGCTAAAAATGCCCTCTATCTAGAGCTCTACATTGAATATATTTACCCCTTTCTAACATGCAGACATATTTTTAAATATTGTGAATGTATAGTGTTCTTATGACGCTTCGAAAGTTAAGGTCATTGTGGCTGAGCCTGGTTATCTATTATTTTGTATGTGAGAGTATAGTTACAAATGTGTGACTACTAATATCGGGGGAAATTTGATCACGAATAGAGGTAAAACTGCAAGGAGTGAATACTGTAATCAAAAAAGGCTTATCAGTAAAGGACATTTGAAAGAAGATTATCAACAGAACATTCCTACATGTATAACGTTATGTTTAAATTACTGCAGTGGATAAGAAGGAGACGTCATTGGAAATTAAAAGTTAATTATAAACATTTTCTGATGCGACCTGAGGTCCAGATATCCAGAATTTAAAAATAAATTTTACTCTGTTTTCTGATGCCACATTGTTGCTATGGCTTTCAACCATCCAAAATGGCTTGAAAGAAATATGTACAGCGTCACTTAAAAGTATATATACACAATTTTAATAAGAAGAGAATTTTAATTTTTTGTCATTTTGCCCCTTTTCTTGTCTTGCCTGGATGCCATGTTTTTCAACTAATCGATGTGGTTCTAATATTTTAAGTAAAAGGTCACTCAGTCAACATTTTTTACAAAATAATATTGAAATCCACCTAGCCTTTTCAAAAGAGAATACATTTAAAGGTTGGGCAATGCTACATCACCATAAGTTCTCCATATAATTGTAATCTTTAGACAGCTTTGAAAGAGGAACACCAATGGAGCATTTATGTGTAGATTAGTTGAAACTTGTTCTGTGGATTAGGAAAATATGTCATTTTAAGCTAAAAATTAATGACAGAAGACAAATACAGACAACAGACTGATCAGAGTGTTCAGAAAAGATGAGTTGATTTAACCATTCCATGATGTTTCAAACCTTCAACAATTAAATTAGCATTATTCCATTAAAACATGCTAATATCAGCTGTTTCTGAGGCATCACACATCCCTGAAATGAGGTAAACAACTCAGCAAAATGTTTTGTACCTTTGGGAAGTTCATTAAACGTGTGATCTTCTGTTTGTAAATCATCAGCAAGAGTAAGATTCCACCAAGTGCTGGATCTGTCAGTGCCATTGCTGATTGGGCAATCCTTCTCAAAGTTACAGGACGATGGATCTGTAACACAAAGGGATTGTCTTTAACCCTTCCCCTTATACAACAAAAGGGCCATGATTGCCCTGGATCGCTCATCTAATACAATAAGCCGTTTGACAAGTCTAGCTCCACTTGCCACAAGGCAAAATAACCCAACCAATGGTATCAGTCTCTTATCAAATTAATTCGACATAAAGAACCTGATAGGTCTCTTTCAGATAAGAATATTTCAAAGTTTTTTATATATCACTTTATGTAAAACAGGAGTCACCCGGAGCGTGTACAATATTGACCCCAGGGGCTTAATTTCAACAATGTTAATAGAGGACCCTATGCAGTTGTATCACACCAAATATCTAAGTTCTAGGCCTTTTGGTTTCAGCCGAGAAGATTTTCTAAGTTTTTCCATATAAAACTACATGTTAAACAGCTGATCCCCGAGGCGGGACAATTTTGACCCCAGTGGCATACTTTGAACAATATTGGTAGAGAGGTCAATGATCCAGTGCTACACACCAACTATGTTAACTCTAGACCTTTCGGTTTCAGAATATAATTTTTTGAAGTTTTTACCAACATATCTCTTTCTTAAACAAGTGTCCCGGTTTGGACCAATTTTTATCCGAGAGACATAATTTGAACAATCTTGGTAGAGGACGATGAGACAATGTTACTAACTAAATATATAAGCTCTAGGCATTACGGTTTCACACAAAATAAAGTTTTTCACTTTATTTCTCTATGTACAAGAAGGCCAAGATGGCCCTGGATCACCTGATTTAATACAACTTGGTAACATAATCACCCAAAAAACACTTGTGCCAAGTTATTTCAAATTCAGGCCTATACATTTGATAAGAAGTTTGTTTAAGTTGTTACTATATATTCATACAAGGAAACCAAGTCGCACACCCTGGTAGCCATGTTTTTCATCTCATCGAAATAATTTGAACATCAAGGAACATCTGTGCAATATTTTTTATAAATCCCTCTAGGATTTTGAGACAAGGATAATTTTTAAATTTACAATAAACGCATATAGAGAAAACAAGCTCCGCCCCCTAGTTGCCATTTTATTCAATGGATCAGAATATTTTGAACAATCCTGAAAGAGGGCAACCCAATGAACCTCTGTGCCAAATTATTTTTAAATCAAGCTATTACTTTTTTACGAGACTATTTTCAAAGTTTTACCATTTATACATATAGGGCAAACAAGCCCCGCCTCCGGAGGCCATGTTTGTCAACGAAGCAGAATACTTTGATCAATCTTGTTAGATAGTGACTTAAGAAACATATGTGCCAAATGATTAACAAATCAGGCCAGTACATTTGAACAAGATGATTTCACCATTTATACATTATACAAGGAAAACAAGCGCCATGCTTTTTAACGGATCAGTATCATTTGAACAATTTTGGAACACAAAGTTGTTTTAAGTTTTCCCAATTCACATTTAAGGAAAACAAGGTCCGCCACCTGGCGCCCATGTTTTTTAACATATCGGAGTATGGATCATTCTTGAAAGAGCGTCACCAAAGAAACATATGTGCCAAATTATTTTAAAATCAGGCAAGTACTTTTGGACAAGATGATGTTCTTAGTTTTCTCTATAAACATATAAGTAAAAACAAGGTCCGCCCTCTGGCGGCCATGTTTTAAAATAGATCAGACTAATTTGAAGACTCTTGGATGGTCATCAAAATACTATTTCTGCACACAAAACATCAAATCGGGCCTGTACCTTTGGACAGAAGGATTTTCCTTTCCTTTGACATGGCAAATGCAACTAGAGTTCCGCATGGAATTCAATTTTGTGAACAACTTAAAAGGGTACCACTCAATGAATTCCGTTAAAGGTTTTTCAAATAACTAAATGAACTATTATCAAAACGACATGCTTCTTAGCCAACTGGCTGTCTTCTTACATAGTAATTGAATTCTTGTTATTATGCAGGCGCACTCTTTAATCGGCAGCAGTCGTCCTTTGAAAATAATAGGCAAAAGAGAACTTGCTCATTATGAGCTTTCAACTGTATTTAGTTATTGTGCGTTTATCCTTAGAGATTGTTCATAATTTTAACTAGATGTTATCAAAGTCATCTACTGCAGATTTGTTGTAGGTCGGTAAGGGCAAACTGTAAGGTGATTTATAACTTACGTGGGCACTGAACATCGTTCAAAGTAACATTGTCGATACCAACAAAGCCTAGAGATTGGTTTGATATCAGTTCAAACAATAAGATGTTAGGGATAGCTGGTTCCAGGTATATCTGTATACACTGTTTCAATGAAGAATTGATGGGTTCAAAGTGGGTGTAGACTGGTAGCTTCGATCCATGCTTAAGGCCAATCTGAAACAGAAACACTTTGTTACCCTTAAGCCGGTGAAGCTAGATATAGTTTTACTCGTTCCCACATACAGACGCTTTCTAACGCGTGGAAGACAGTGGTACAGAGGTAGAGCGTCGGCCTCTTGTACCAAAGGTCCCGGGTTCGAATCCCGTGATGAGCGGGTTCTGCCTTTGGGATTTTTCCACACAAACGGCGCGAGTACTGGTTAAGTATCCAGGAAGCAGACATCGAGCGTGATTAATATAAGCTTAAAGCTTGTTTTGCAATCGATTTAAAATAAATAAGTTTAAACTAAACGCGTCTGCAGCAGATGTCTTTTAAAAGATTGTGCCATATGAAGCAATTTCTTTTTCTGTAATAATATTCTGTAAATAAACCTTCCCTCATAGAGGTATTTTCAAAGTCATCTGCTGCTTTTCTGATAAAAATGGACTTTACAGAAAATATAGTTTTACTATGAATTAAGTTGACAACATTGCATCAATACTTTGATAAAAAAAAACTTCTGCCGCAGATGATACAACATTAATTTCAAGATTGTTCTGGAAATGAAATTAATACCACTGGCTCCAACACCAATGCATAGGTCACTGGAATGAAAGGTATATCAACAGAACAGAGGTGTCAGGAAGCGTCAGGTTATGGGAAATAGTTAATATAAGATAAGTGTCTGCGTCAGAGGTGTCACAACGCCTCAGGTTATGGGATAGAGGCGCCAGAAAGCGTTAGGTTATGCGATAGGGTAAATATAAAATGAGAGGTGTCAGAAAGCGTCAGGTTGTGAAATATGGTTAATGTAAGATACGTGTCTGCGTCAGATGTGTAAAAAGCGACAGATTATCGGAAAGGGTTAATGTAAGATGAGTGTTTGCGCCAGAGGTGTCACAACGCGTCAGGTTATGGGATAGAGGCGTCAGCAAGCGTATGGTTATGGGATAGGGTTAATATAAAATGAGGTGTCAGAGCGTGTCAGGTTATGGGAAAGAGTTAATATAAGTTGAGTGTCTGTGTTCAGAGGTGTTCGAAAGCGACAGATTAAGGGATTGGGTTAATGTAAGATAAGTGTCTGCGTCAGAGGTGTCAGAAAGCGTCAAGTTATGAATAGAGGTGTTAGAAAGCGTCAGGTTATGGGATAGGGTTAATATAAGATGAGTCCAGTGAATCAAGCAATCAATGTTAACAAAAACTGATTTTATCAAATCAACCAATCAAATCGCAGCTACAAGGAAAATAATGTTAGATTAAGTTAATCATTTCAATTCAACTGACATTAACATTGATATGTATTAAATGTTATCCATATATAGAAGGATGTGTTATATGTCTGCAGTACCTTGAACTTCTAAACACATAAAAAAGGAAAAGGAAATAGTTCCGATTATGAGCAATTTCTCCATTTCTGGTCACCAGGACACAAGCAATAGAAATTACAAGTGATCCAAGATTGCCCTCTATCGCTTACTTGAGTACTTTAACTGAGTATAATGGCGTGTGAAGATGAGTCAAACTGTTTGAGCGAATTATATAAGGCGACCACCGAAAGGAAAACTTGTGTGAAAATAATTTGAAATGGGTCATGTGATTCAGCAGGAGATGTCATTTAAACAATTTCTATCTAAAGCTGAGGTCACCATATTGTGAAGCGGAGCATAAGAGTTCGAACAATTTTAGTAGAAGGCAACCTAATCGAATTTGGAAATTAACCTAGGGGTTTTGGATGATTTTTGCTTGAAGCAAAATGTCGAAAGACCATAAGGATGGACCATAGAATTTTGACGATGCTAACGATGATCAACGTTGGACATTCTGAGACCCTGACGATGTTCAACCTTGGACATTCAACGATTCTGACGGTGCTCAACCTTAGTAATCCAACAATCCTAACATGTTACCATGAGCATAGAAAGTGAGCTAAAATAATTTTCTATAGTTCAATTAGTATTAATAAAACTCATTTAATACTAAGCCGTGGTTGAAATTATATGAAATAATTCCAGAATACGATATCTGATTATCTCATGTTATAAAACAACGGGCATCTTAGCTTCAACCTATTTTAATATGTGTCCATAGTTCTGACAAAACTGTTTTTACCCTTTCCCGAATAGGACAAATTCGAAGCACACACATTTGTAAACATCTGGTAATAAGAGGGCGATCGCTCACCTTATAAAAAAGGCCAAATGTCAGGTATAGCTTTTCTTGCCAGATAGCAAAATAACCCAAACAATGTTGTCCGTCTTTAGTTAAATTTATATGACATAAGGTAACTGATAGATAATTTTCAGATAAGAAGATTTCAGAGTGTATCATATACATGTATCTCTCTATGTAAACAAGGGCACTGGTGGGGCGAGGCCAATTGTTACCCTTTCTCAACTAGATCGAATTTGCAGCAGAAAACTTTGAAAACATCTAGGAACAAGAGGGCCATGATGGCCCTGGATCGCTCACCTAATACAAGCGGTCACATGTCAAGTATAGTTTCCTCTAGCCACAAGGCGAAATAACCCAACAAATGGTGTCAATCTTTTGTCAAATTAACATGACATAAGGTAAGTGATAGATCTGTTTCAGATAAGAAGATTTCAAAGTATTTCATATACATGTATCCCTCTATGTAAAAGAGAGTCACACAAGGAACATTTCTGCACAAATTATTTTAAATCAGAGACATACACGTGAAGAAGATGATTTTGAAGTTGTCATTTAAACCATATAAGGCAAAACAGCCTCGCCCACTGGCGGCTATGTTTTTCGACCAATCAACTGTATCAAGGAATCTGATGGAGAGTCCCCCAATATACAAATTTCTACAAAATTATTTGAAAATCAGCCAACCAGTTTGAGAGGAGAAACCTTTTTTTTTCTTTTAGCTGTCATGTAAAGCAGAAATCTGCATTGATCAAAACAATTTGAAGGAATTTCAGTGAGGACATTGAGAGGATGTTTTCTGTGAAGTTTCGTCCCAATTGACCCACTGGTTTCAAAGAAGAATATGTTGACGCACGACGGACAATGGGCTCACGATACGCTCAAGGTAAGCTAAAAAGGGGGATATTTGTAGTTTTCCTACATTGTTATCAAGGCTTTTCTAGTTCAGGTGTAGTTCAGGTGTCTAACATTTCGTTCATTTGGTTAAACCTTTTCTCATATACAGCAAATCTGCAGCAGACAAATTTTAAGAATTAATTGTGAAAATTGATTAAATATTTATGAATGAAAGCTTAACCATTGAATAGAGTTGAAAAGAGACCGGAAAAGGAGAACCTGCAAAGTATTACCAATTTCTTCTTTTGCCACAGCGTTTTCAAATGTCTTCTGCTGCAGATGCATCAACATGCGTCTACAATTGGGACGTTGTTAAATGATAACTTGTTATGAACCTCTTACCGAGAAATTCAAGAAATTCTGATAGTACAAACTTCCATTATTGAAATAAACGAAGTGAAGGAACTTGGTTGTAGGTGATGTAACTTCCTGTAATGCCAGAGAGAACATTTGTGGCATCGATGATACACCATACTTAGCATCACCCAAAAGTTGGCCTGGAATGAAATATCATAACATTAATTAATTTGAAAACAGAATACGACTCATGTGAATAATTCTTATGAAAATTAACTTTGTTGATAGTATTCGTAAATGAAATGAGCTGATATGTGCACGTCTATATTTACATTTGCTTTATATCTTATTCATCTATGTCAGGATCGATAATACCAATAGTACTTGTAAATTATCAATGAAACTGAAATGCTGATATTGGTTAATTTTCAGTTATATCACAGCGTTTCCTGGGTCATCTACCAGACATACAGGTCCATTTATCGCGACGCCAGCCTGTCAGTTGTAAAGATAACCCCGTTATCCTAAGTGCCAAGGAGGGAAACTATTACTACAATTGTTTGCTTGTCTATTTTTCAAAGAAAACATGTCATGGTATTGTGATACCCTTGGCGTCGTCGCCTTTAACTTAAACCTTACCTCATAACTCAACAACCGTTCAACATTTTAAAATAAAACTTGGTAAACAATAAGCATGTCTATGTCAAGTCCCATAATTCTGGCTTTGATCATTATTCAGTAATGCCCCTGGTTATACTTAGAAAGATCATCACTCTTCTACTAGTTCATGTTGTATTAGAGGTCAATAAATATGTTCTATTGAACACTCAGTAATATATACTAGATAGTCTGACACAAGGCGTCATTACAATAACTACAGGATTGTGAAAACATAATAATCCTTTACTAGTTCATGTTTTAGTAGAGGTCATTACATGTACCTATGTTCTGTTGAACGTTTAGTATTAGATACCAGATACTCTGAATCAAGGCGGCATAACACTTACTACAGGATTGTAAAAACATATCAATCTTCTACTAGTGCATGGTTTTTTAGAGCGCAATATACAATATATTTCTTCTGAGATCTGTTTTTAGCATTTTAGTAAAATAAAAAATCGGATTACATTTTCCTAATTTTTAAATCTTTCCCCCTTATACCGCATCTGCAGCAGACAACTTTGAAAATATCTTGCCAAAATTTGGCAAACCTCTTCACTGGAATAAGAAAGTATAATATTTAAATATTGTACCCGTTGCTCAGAATGAGCAACTTCTGCATTTGCAACACAGTTTTCAAATCTATCAAACAGGTATACTTTCATTTATTGAGATTTTCAACTCTTTTGAAAATTATGTTTTCAAAGTACTCTGATGCGAATTGGTTGTATGTGGGAAAGTTCATTTTACCTTCTGTAATTTTCCAAACTGTATCAGAGCTGAGAGAGCAGGTTGCATCTATAAATAGGGCGCATGCTTTCAGGTTATCGAAGCTACATATACCTTCAGGGAACACATCTACAATAATAACATATAATTCAATAAGGATTACCTTTGCAGAGCCAAGATGCATTCACTACAGCAAAATAAGAAAAATAAATTCTGTAATTTCAATATCTTAACAGCAAATGCCTTTGGACTCATTTCCACCTCGTATGTGATGTCTCCGTTTTCAAGCTGATAATGCAAATGATGAACGTTTTTTTGGCAAACAAGAATTACCTTCTTCGGGGGAGTTTGGCAGCTTTGGATAAGTGTGATTATATTTCGCTAACTGTAACTATAGCAACTATGGACACAAACTTTGCCAAAAATAATTCATTTTTAGTCATATAATTATCTTATACAACTTCGAAAACATTTGGACAAAAATATCGAGAAACCAAATAAATGAAAGAGTTGTTATTAAGTACAGATGAAAACATGATGGCTAAGGAAAATTGCATATCATGAGCAATTTCTCTTCTTGCCACAATGGCTTCTGCAGAGACGTGAGAAGTGTCTGAATGTGGGAAAGTGTAAACAAGCTAATTGGTTAGTTTGAGCTCACCCGCCAAAAGGTAAAGTGTTGAAGAGCACTTGGACCACCTCAGTATACTAGTATATATTTTAAAACCTTTGTGGACTATGTGGGATGTCTTCTAGAGTGTTATCAAGATTTTTCAAAATGTTACCAAATGACCTATTCTTCAATCCCATGTGATCCAATTTCAAACATGGATTAACTTTGATGTAAATGAATATTCTGATAATTGTCATGAAGATTGGATGAACAATGTGTCCTATAAAGTGTTCACCAGGTAGTTATAAAGTTTGACCCTGTGACCTAGTTTGTTTACCTTTAATTAAACAAGAATTGATAGTGATGCGTTTTCTGATGATTTTCATGAATATTGGATAAAGAATGAGTGTTTTTCAGTGCTCAATAGAAGTTTTACTTAAATTTGGCCTTAAAGCTGCTGAAATCCAGATGGAATTGAAATGTTGAATTTTTGCAAATAATGTTATTAGTGACAACAAAGTAAGTAATAAATAGTTCAGAACTATTTTGGCAGTATATGTTGAAAAACAGTCAATTGAAAGTCAAGAAAATGTACACAATTTGGCATACTGGGTTTGTATACTCAGGAAAAGGAAGCATACACATCAATAATTCAATGTTTATTGTACTGGAAATGGAAATATTTACTCTAATTTTCACCCAGAATTATGATTCTAATATTACAAGACAACTTTTGAACTATTTTAAAGTTTTAAATATACTATCTATAATCTGGAGTTCAGCGCCTTTAAAGTTTCGAAATTGACTTAATTTGATAAACCTTCAAACCTTTCCGAAAAAGAACAAACTTTCTAAAGTCGTCTGCTGCTTATGGGTTAAAATCTGTCTACAGGTAGAAAAGGATAAATATCTATAGGAGCTTTCTGTTTGTAAGCAAATGTGAAATGTTTTCAACGAAAATTAAACAACGTACTATGGCCATAAATATCGACTCATAGATGTTGACAATTTTCAATATTTGTAATATGAATTGCTATCTTCCATAATGATGCAGGAAATAAAAATGAATGGCATTTATTTTTATTTTATTTCGTATGAATATAAGTGAACACAAATTATACCGCAATTCTTTATATATAAATATCAATTTTCAAATTAACTAGACAACGATATTTTCGACCGAGTAACGTTTTCATAATAATGGTGAATAACTATTTTAACGTTCAAAGAAATATCTCTAATGGGTTTTAAAAAAATGGGTTGGTACGAAAAACTTAACCAAAGTTATTAGATGAAAAAATGCCATTATTCTTAAAGAAGCTTTGACAACGTTTTGTACTCTTGTCTGGAGATGTAGCTAATGACTATCATCATGGTGAACAAGTATTGCAGGTTTCAAAGCAATATCTGTAATTGTTTTGAAATTGAGTGAGGTGGTTCGAAAAACTTAACCAAGGTGTGACGCCAAAGCAGGCGAGGCGAGGAAAGCTTGCCTTTCCTTCGAAAAGTCAAGCAACACATATTGTCTCTAGGGTGTTCAGAAAGGATTTTCGAAAATTTGACCTAGCGATCTTCCAGTTGTTTTTCACCCAATGTGATCAAATTTGGAGCTTGACCTAGATTTACTGGAGATGATGAATGCCCAGTTAACTTTCATGACGATTGGATGTAAACTGTAGCCTTAACAGTGACTACTAGGTAATTGTGATATAAGCCATAATATACAGTACACATACAATACAAGTTCAAAGGGACATACCATAATGTTGTTTTAATGAAATCCATTTGATCATGACTTAGATATAGCTGCTGACAGACCAATGATGCCAACCCAATATTCCATCTGCCTTTGAGAGGGGGGATAACAATAATTTAAGTTCTAAAATTACGGATGTTAACCCTTTCCCGCTTACATATGTTTTCAGACCCCTCTGCAGCAGACAAACATTGTAAATATTCAGGCAAACACAGAATAACAATTATTCTCCTTTTGCCAGCCTGATTTCAACTCTATTTGATAATTATACTTTCATTTATGGATAGGTTCACCAGTTTTACCTAAAGGTTTTGAAAGTTGTCTACTCCGGATTTGTTAGTATGTTTCAAAAAGGATTAAATGTAAGATTGACTTGGACCACGTACAAGAAGAACAAGACCGTAAGATACTTTTATTTTTATTGGCACTTTGGCAGACATTTTGAAAATCTCCATAAATGTAGATATAATTACATCAACAGAGATATGTCATCTTCGGTAGATGTGTCAAAATGTGCCTGCATTTAGGTTAACATGTATTTATCAGTATCTGAATGATTCTTACTAAGTAAAAACTGTTTATTTACCCTTAATCGTAGACGCAATGGCAGCAGATGACTTTCGAAAACATTGAGGCAAAAGGTTAAATTGCTTATTATGCGCAATGTCTCCTATGACACAATGTTTTCAACCGAATTTAATAGTCATACTTTCAATCAAAGAGATTTTCCTATATTTCATCATGAGGATTTCAAAGTCATCTGCTGCAGAATTACTGTATGTGAGAAAGGGTTAAATGAACCTTAGATTAAGAACATTAGAAAACCCTTTGTGACCACCATTTCCATCATCCAGCTGCATTGTAGGAACATTCGAGCTTAATAGTTGTAACCTTTGGCTGCAGTTAACGGATGTGTGAGGCCAGTGTCATCAGTATAAAGTCAAACCAAACCGTCAATCCAGGTCAACCTAGTTGGCTGCCGAGTTTTATAGCGTTAGCTGCCAAACTCAACACTGGGTCAATTCACATCGTCTGACAGAGATTTTTACAGTTGGCTGCCAAACTCATCAATTTTATCTTGATATTCCTAAAACGGGGTAAAGGCTATTCCGATTGTTAAGTTGGGCAAGTCCATTTTAAGGACTACCGGGTAAGCAATTTCACTTTTCGACAATGTTCTTAAAAGATGTTTGTTAAATTGGTCTCAAAAGTCATCTTAATCAAGAAAATGTAAAGAAATCTGGTCATTACCTTGGCAACCATCATCATGGAGTTGTATTCGAATACTTGAAAACATGTCTTTTATATGTCTAGTAACATGACTGAAAGTGAAGTTGAGCTGGACGTTTGTGTTAGCTAGATCATTCGGCAATGGCACACAGACATTGTACTTTCCCTCAAGAGTATCTAAGGGTGTTGATTGCGTGTACAAATTAACAGATCCATTGTATTTTGTGACCAAGCTAAGGTCCAGGCTATCTCCGAAAGTTCCTCTCAGTTTGTAAGTGAATGTGACGCTTGCTCCCACAGTGTAATTAAAGTATGGTGACTGTGCTGATCTTGTCTGTTCGGTATCTACTGATATAAAGAAAAAATATATCATCTACGTTCTAACGACACACCCAGTAATTTGGCAGTAATTCAAATATATTATGGCAGTAAGTTTACCTTACAATGTCAACCCTGCTCCTGGACAAACAATCTTTATAGGTTTACCACTAGCGAAGATAAAAATGAATCTATGGATCCATGCTTTCTAATTAAATTTTATTTTTGTCAGAGACTTCTTCGAGCAAAACAGATTAGACCATGTTTAAAGGTTGCACAGGGCGTTCTGGATCTACACTTCTTCCAAATCTTCAAACACAGCCCTAGATCATGAGGGGCATTTATATGTTCTAAAAAACCTTATTTTACATCCAAAACCTATATTGTGGGTATTCAAAGAATCGTCAATTTCTTAACCACTTCCCACTTGCAGACATACATTGATGCATATGCAGTAGATGGCCCTTCAACACATAAAAAGCAGTTTAACAGTTTGCCATAACGTGTCTAACTTATATGTTTTAAAAGTTGTCTGCTGAAGATGTGTATGTGGGAAGGGGTTAACAAATTCCCCATTAAGACATCAGCTGATTTAGTAAAAAAATCACGGTACAAATATTGACAGAAGAGGGCCATGAATGCCATGGATCGCTCAAATGATTTAATATAACTTGGTAAACGATCACCTAGTATACGGAACACTTGTGCACAGTTATTTCAAGATCAGGCCTTTACTTTTGACAAGAAGTTTTACAAAGTTTTCACTATATATTCATAAAAGGAAATGTTAAAAATTGGTCCTGTTTTTTTGGTCAAGATGATTTCTTAAATGTTCACTATACACATATTACAGATAATTTGAACAATCTTGAAAGAGTAGCACCTAATGAACATCAGTGCCAAAATTTATTAAAATAAGGCCAGTACTTTTGGACAAGAAGATTTTCTAAGTGTTCACTTAAAACATATACGGAAAACAAGCTCCGCACCTTTGCGTTGTGTGTCAACGGATCCAAATCTTTTGAACACATTTTTAAATCGGGCCTGTACTTTTGACAAGAAGATTTACAAAGTTTTCCTTTCCGTTGAACTGGCCACTAGAGTTCCGCATGGAATTCAACTATTTGAACAA
Organism: Serripes groenlandicus; assembly: GCA_031761405.1. Taxonomy (NCBI): domain Eukaryota; kingdom Metazoa; phylum Mollusca; class Bivalvia; order Cardiida; family Cardiidae; genus Serripes; species Serripes groenlandicus. The sequence continues at coordinate 10,366,237 of JASEVX010000010.1, forward strand.
CTTTGAAAGGGGACCACACAAAGATCATCCCTGTACAGTGTTATCTAAATTGCCTTTGTAGTTTAAGAGGAGAAGTCGTTTGTAACAACATGTTGACGGATGACAGACAAAGACAAGTCACAATTACTCACTCTGAGACTCTGGCTCAGATTAAAATTTGAAAATTATAGTATGACTATTCAATTGCGCTGAAAACACTACAATGTGGCAAATGATATTTTGCTCATCATGAACTAACTGGGTGAACTAGATTGTTGTTTAAAACATTGTGAGAAATACACATTTGATTCATCTGCGCAATGCCACTTTTGAAGACATTGTGGCAATTTTTATTTTTTGTAACAATTTCTCCTTTTGTCACAATGTCTCCACCTCTGTTCAATTATATACCTTTATTTAAATAGATATTCCTTATTTCACCCAGATGTGAACCTTTTCCAACATATATTTTGACGCTTTTTGACGCCTCTGCAGCAGACGACTTTTGGAAACATTGAGAAGAAATGAAGAAAATGCTAAATACGAGCAAATGGCCATTTTGCCTTAATGTTTTCATGTTCGTGTCAAATTCGTCTGCTGCAGAATCGCTGTATGTGGGAAAGGGTTAATGAAATAAAATGCTCACCTTCCTCCTGATATCCACACCTTGATCTGTTGAAGTCACAAGACACACTAGGCAGTGCTGGAAAAGAAATTTATGAACAGTTAACCCTTTCCAACTTGTAGATGTATTTAACCCATCTGCAGCAGAAGACTTTTTAGAACCTTATTGCAGCAGAAGAAATTACTAATACTAAGCAGATTCTCCTTTTAGCACAATTCTTCTAATCTATCTTTTATCTGTAAAGATTTCTTACATATATGTTTTCAAAGTGTTCTGCTGTAGAGATTTATGCATATTATAAACCACTTCCCACCTACAACAAATACGCAGTCGGCGACATTGTTAAGATCCAGAGAAAACAATGTCTGAATTCGTCTGCATGTAAGAAAAGGTTAAAAGAGTTTTTTTGTAAAATATTTAATCCTTTCCCCCAAAAGGCAACAAATCTGCAGCAGACGACTTTAAAAACACCCTGGAGAATAGAACAGTTTTGTATAAATAAATATAAACTATTGAATAAAGTTGAAAACATTGTGACATAATGGTGAAATTGCTCAGTATGATCAATTTTTCCGTTATTCACAATGATTTTTAAGTCGCCTGCTGCAGAGGTGTCAGAAACCGTATATATTTTGATTCAGGCACTGAAAGGTTATTCTTTGAATATCTTTACGGTCTTCACACACGAAATCAACCTACTGCATTCGAGTTCAATTGGATCATCGCAATACGTGTTCGTATCAAGAATCCATTCGCCAGTACATTTGGAAATATTTCTTAGATTCCCACAATCAAGGTTCCAAAGGAGCAATTGCACTTGATAAGTTTCTTTAAACGTGTAATCGCTAGGAGTTCTGAAATAGAAAGGCAAAGCAAATGATTTAACGAAAGTCAAAAAGCTCTTTTAGGAATGTGCGAGAGTTTCAAAGAACATTTAAAGCAGTTTGTTAATTTGTTTTTGCTTTTGTTTTGTAATATACATAGAGTCCAATCTGTGTTTAAAGACCACCCTTGGGACGAGAACAGTCTGGTCTGTGTTAACAAGTGGTCTTTAACTACAGATTTTATGCAGAAAATGAGTAAATGGGAAAAAACAGGTTGGACTGTATATGTAAGCCATTGTGATACAATCATACATATATTTGTATTTGTGTTGTAATTAAAATGACACAAGTGCAATTTCATCTCCTTTGAACCTTTTCCCAAGCACAGACGCTCTCTGACGCCTCTGAAGCAGGCTGCTTTTGAAAACATTATGACAAAAGGAAAGATTGCTCAAAACGAGCAATTTCTAAATATGCCACACATGTTTTAAACTTGTTCAGCGTTTTACCTTAATATATAGAAACTTTCCATGTTTTAGCCTAAAGTGGTATTTAAAAGCTTTCCCACTTGAAGACGAATTTTAATGCATGACAAATTACCATTTTCTGGTACTCAATACCACACAACAAAGCTCTAGCAGTTGCAGTTTTTAACAACTAGATTTTTAAAACAAGAGGGCACTGATGGCCCTATATTGCTCATCTTATTTTATTTAAGTTGGTAAATGTTCACACAAGGAACACTTGTGCCAGGTTGTTTCAAAATCAGCCATGTGTATCAACAATTCGCAATTATTTGAACAAGAGGGCCATGATGGCAATAGACCACATGAATTGGTAAATGGTCACCCAAGGAAATAATTATGTAAAGTAGTCATATACAAGAGGACCATGATGGTCCTATATCCCTCACCTGATTAAACAAGAGGGCCATGAGGCCCTGGAATCGCTCACCTGAGAATGGGCTATTTAAGACATAACTCTCTCATGCTCAAAGCCAAACATGTGGTTTCCAGAGTGTTAACAATATCTCCCTTAAATTTGGTCTAGTGACCTAGTTTTTGACATGACATGACCCATATTCGAACTTGGCCTATATATCATCAGGAAAATCTTTCTGATAAAGTTTCAACATGCTCAAGGTTAAAATGCGGCTTTAAGAGTGTTAACAAGATTTACCTTAATTTGGCCTAGTGACCTAGTTTTTAACCTGACATGACTCATATTCGAACTTGGCCTAGCTATTACTTAGACAAATATTCTGACAAAGTTTCAACATGCTCAAGCCAAAAATGTGGCTTCCAAAGTGTTAAAAATATTTTCCTTAAATTTTGCATTTTGACCTAGTTTTTGACCCGACATGACCCATATTCAAATTTGACCTAGATATCACTAAGTCAAATTTTCCGACATAGTTTCAACATGCCCAAGCCAGAAATGTGGCTTCTAGAGTCTAAACATTTGACCGGACATGACCATATTCGAACTTGGCCTAGATATCATCAAGACAAACTTTCTGATAAAGTCCAACATGCTCAAGTTTAACATGTGGCTTCCAGAGAGTTAACAAGATTTTCCTTCAATATGGCCTAGTGACCTAGTTTTTGACCGTACATGACCCATATTTAAACTTGGCCTAGATATTATCAAGCCAAACTTTCTGACAAAGTTTCAAAATGCTCAACTTTAAAATGTGGCTTCCAGAGTGTTAACAAGATTTTCCTTCAATTTGGCCTAGTGACCTAGTTTTTGACCCGACATGACCTATATTCGAACTTGGCCTATATATCATCAAGACAAACTTTCTGATAAAGTTTCAACATGCTCAAGTTTAAAATGTGGTTTCCAGAGTGTTAACAAGATTTTCCTTCAATTTGGCCTAGTGACCTAGTTTTTGACCCGACATAACCTATATTCGAACTTGGTCTAGATATCATCAAGACAAACTTTCTGATAAAGTTTCAACATGCTCAAGTTTAAAATGTGTCTTCCAGAGTGTTAACAAGATTTTCCTTCAATTTGGCCTAGTGACCTAGTTTTTGACCGGACATAACCCATATTCAAACTTGGCCTAAATATCATCAAGACAAACTTTCTGACAAAGTTTCAACATGCTCAAGTTTAAAATGTGGCTTCTAGAGTGTTAACAAGATTTTCCTTCAATTTGGCCTAGTGACCTAGATTTTGACCCGACATGACCTATATTCAAATTTGGCCTAGATATTACTAAGACAAATATTCTGACAAAGTTTCAATATGCTCAATCCAAAAATGCGGCTTCAGAAGTGTTAACAAAATTTTCCTTCAATTTGACCTAGTGACCTAGCTTTTGACCCCACATGACCCGGTTTCGAACTTGTCCTAGAGTTGATAGAGATATATGTTCTGATAAACTTTCATAAAGATTGGATATAAAATGTTGCCTCTAGTGTAGTAACAAGTAAATGTTGACGACGAACGACGGACGACGGACAAAAAGCGATCACAATAACTCATCTTGAGTACTACGTGCTCTGGTGAGCTAAAAAACCTGAAAAGTTTTCAATACTCATTATAAACAGGTCCCACCACCTAGCAGCCATGTTTTTCAACGGTTCGAATTATTTCAAAAAGCTTGGTAGTAGGTCCTTCAAGTATAATTTGTGCCAAACTATTTTGAGATCGAGCCAGTTCTGTCACAAAACAAATATAGGGAAAACAAGCTCCGCCCCCTGTTGGCCATATTTTAGATTGGATCAAAATAACCTGAACAATCTTGATAGGGGGATACCCAAGGAACATAAAGAATTTATCCAAATTATCTCTAAATCGGGCAATTACAATGCACATACTATTATAAGGAAAACTAGCTTCACCACTGGCGGCCATGTTTTTCAACAGATGGGAATATTCGTGCCGAATTATTTTTAAATCGGACCAGTACTTTCGGACAAGAAGATTTTTTAAAGTTTTGTAAATTTTACCTTTTTCTGATGCCGCAGCATCCAAAATTCTACATGAAATTTAATTCTTTGAACAACTTTGAAAGAGGTCCACCTAAGGAACATTCATGTGAAAATATTTTGAAAGCAATTCATTGGTTAAGAAAGGGGAAGTCGTTTGTAGGAAAATGTGAAGAGATGGACAGACAGACAGACGGACGTCCTTACGGCGTGTATTTGTGGGGTTATTTCCTTTGATGTTTGCTTGTGGGGTTAACACAATTCATTCCGTAATTAACCCCCATTTTACGGAATGAATAACATTAATATGCAAAAATAAAAAAAACCTATTTATCTAAGTGTCTTTATAAGGGTGGTAGGTGGGCTTTAGTACTCGTCTGTATGTACGGACTGACGGACGGACGCCGGACGAAAAGCGTCAATTTGTGCATAGGTGTGCTAAAAATCAAACCTATACGATTACAGAGGAGAAAATGTTGATGGCCACTGAAGGCCATGTTTTTCAATGGATCAATCTAAGTAGAGGGTCACCCGAGGAACATCTGAGCCAAATCATATTCAAATACGGCCAGTACTTTTGGACAAGAAGATGTTTTAAGTTTTCACTATAAACACATATAAGGAAAAGAAGCTCCGCCCCCTGATGGTCATGTTTTTGAACGGATTTGAATAATTTGAGCAATCTTGATAGAGGGTCACCCAATCATACAATCATTTTCAAATCAGGCAAGTACTTTTGGACGAAAATATAATTCTTCACTATACACATATAAGAACAAAAATTCGCCCATTGGCAGCCATGTTTTTCAACGGATCGGAATAATTTTGATGACGGACAAACACCGGTTATAAATATACTTACACTTTACAAAATCCGAACCCATACCATCGTATGATATTTCTCCTCATTTATTTTTAATGTAGGATTGCCTTAACCCTTTCCAATATACAATACATATGCTGCGGACGACTTTGAAAACATCTAGTCAAAAACATGAAAAGGCTATAAATGCTGGTATTATTACTGATAAGAGATGAATACATTGTGGGAAAAAGAAATAATTGCTCGATTTCTACTTGTGTCACAATGTTTTCAAAAATGGTCTGCTGTAGCGGCGTCAGTAAGTATTATATATAGGAAAGGGTTAATGCTTTATAGCAGGTAAATTCTTTAACGTTTCCGACATAGAGTCAATATGAGCAGGCAACTTTAAACACATATAGATAACATTATTGAAAAGCTCAATGTTCTCAATAGTCGTCTTCAGCTGAGGCATCAGAACAAAATTTATATATGGGAAACGGATTAATGGTAGGGATATATGCTAAACTCTATTATTTTTCCTTTGAATATTTCAAAATTATTTCTTACTTAAATCCAGCTTGTTCACATATGTAATCCCTGTCCTCTGTATCGTTGATATGACAAGCAACGCCGAAGTGACCATCTGACATCTGTAGTTGTACGAATCCTTTACCCTCTACAGTATTACCCACTAATTCAATCCCTGTCACAACTACGTGCTCAGAATGTTTCTTTTTCAAATCTGCTATTGAACAAATTGTAGAAGTGAAATACAATGAAGCTAAATTCGTATGACTTTTATTGGTAATTTTAAGATGTATAGCATGCCTTTATAGACATGGCAAAGTCCCTTTCTTCTCTCAGATGTTCAATTTCATTAAATTGCTACCGTTAACCATTTCCAACCAACAGTTGCAGCAAACAACCTTGGACACATTGAGCCAAGACTAATGCAATTATACTTAATTTAATGTTAGGTTTTTGAATAGAGCTGAAAAGAAGAAAAAAATCAATCCCTGTCAAAACTAGTGACTCAGAATCTTGCATGTTCACCTCTGTTATTGAACAATTTGTAGAAGTAAAATACAATTGGAGCTAAATTCATAAGTCGTTGTTTTTAATTTAAGATGTATATCATGCCTTAATGGACGTGGCAAAGTCCTTTTCTTCTCTCGTATGTTCAATTTCATCAAATTGCTACCGTTTACTATTTCCAAACAACACCATAGTTGCAGAAAACAACCTTGAACACATTTAACCAAGACCAATGAAATTCTACTTAGGTTAGTTTTAGCTTTTTGAATAGAGCTGAAAAGAAGACAAAATCAATCCCTGTCAAAACTAGTGGCTCAGAATCTTGCATGTTCACCTCTGTTATTGATCAAATTGTAGAAGTAAAATACAAGTGGAGCTTAATTATTAAGACTTTTTTCAAATGATCTAGATTGTAGACCAATTAAATGTTGTATTTAACGAATAATGTCGAAGAAATAAAGGAAATGAAACGTTTTGATTGGTTCATAGTTAAGTTGGCGATTCTACGAGAGGCACTAATAAGGTGAGGTTTTAAAATGAAATGTTCTGCATACTAACCTTTAATTGTTTTCCTTAAGAAATAAATTTCAGTAAAAGAAATCAGTGAAAACGTATGAAATATAATATTTAAGAGCAAATTTTTTTTTTTTTTAAACATGATAAGTTTTCAGTTATGTATTGTCAATTGAAACTTATACACCTCTTGGGAGCCTCGCTTAATCTCCAGTCATGTGAAGTATTCTCGGCCTTGAATGCGCAAGTTCCATTTCTTAGTGGTTTCTCGTATTGATCGCCGTTTATCTTTTTTAAATATATTTCTTGTTTAATATAATATGTATATCATGCCTTAAAGCGACTGAAATCCAGATGGCACGAAAAAATAAAAAAATTATTGTTTATGTTATCCAAGTAAAACCAGGGTAGAACATGTATCGTTTTTTATCAATAAAGTGAACTTGAGTCGTTTTCAATTATCCCGATGAAGGGGTTTCCTATTTAAAAATACTTACCCCGTTACTGACAGGGTAGAATTTGCGATGGAAAAAGTATCGAAAACAAGACAATCTCACCGATTATAGGGGTATGTAATATGTCAGTTATCATAATTGAATGCCCCAAATACAAAAATAACACTTATTTTCTTAAAATTGGAAATTTTATTTTTTTCGACAGTTGGGTATCTGGAGTTCAGTCGCTTTAATAAACATTTAGACATTGAAAAGTCCTGTTCTTCTGTCATATGTTCGATTTCATCAAATTGCTACCGTTTACCATTTCCAACCAACACCATAGTTGGGGCAAACTACCTTGAACACAATGAACCAAGACCACTGAAATTCTACTTAATTTAATGTTAGGTGTTTGAATAGAGCTGAAAAGAAATGAAATGCAAAAAGGAGGAATTGCATTAAGAGCCGCCTGACACCCATTGATTTTTCAATAGATCCAAACAAAATTGATCATTCTTCAAATAGGGTCATCCAAGGAACAGATTATTTCAGTACTTTTGTCACTACAGAAATTTGTATCTGCAATACTGTACACAGCAACACATGCATGGTGATCAACATTATATTTCACTTTCATTATAATGTTTTAATTCTCTCATACATACAATAAATACCCAGCAAGCGCCTTTGAAACATTACGAGTCAATATTTTGAAAACATATCCTTAGATGAAAATACAATTATTTGATTGAAATAAAAACATTGTCTTCAGATTTTGTAATGACATCAATATTCTATTCCGTCTTGTTTTGTGCTTCAAGTTATTTTGCAAGCAAACATAATATTGCTATTAAAAAAAAACCATCAAGCTTCAATGTGTGTTTCAGCCTAGTTTGCAAATGCACATGTGTTTGCATTTGAGTTGTTTATTAACAGTTGAGCAAATACTTTGAGTGAGATGTCAGTCTTCATTGATGGAGTATGTGGAATACATCATATTCAGTGGAAAGGGTAACGTAAGAGAGATATTTGAATGAATACCTAAGTCTTCATTTGAAATCGCAGTTACATTCAAGGTAAAAGCAACTTCGTCACTTTCTTTTGTAACCGTCACATTTGTGGAGACGATGTAAAAAATATCTGGACTACACACTCTTATTATCTCCGCTCCCGGGTTATCATCTAGCACTATGCATCCATCATCTATTGATACTATGTCAAGCTCTAATTGGTGTGTATTTTGAAGATCTGCAATTATACATAAACATTTTCATTATACATAAATTACTTCTCATGCCCTTGCAAAAGTATTGTAACCTATTTCAATCTACAATACATTTGAATTAGATGGTCAGTCTTAACCCACTTCACACAATGTATTAATCGCTGATAAATAATTAAACTGTCATCAGAGATATTCCACAGTTTTGTTAATATGTTTCAAAAGTCGCTTGCTGCATATTTGCTTACCTCACACACATACAACATATCTGCAAGCGCCGCAAGCGAACACTGAATGACTATTTAATTTAAAGTTATGAGACGACAAGGGTATCACAATAGCCCGAAAACAGACAAGCTAACAAAACCTCTATAAACAAATTTCTTTTTTATTGAAAACAGTTGAACACATTTTGGCAAAAGGTAAACTTGCTGTCTATGAGCAATTTCTTTTTTTGCTACATTGCTTTAAAATTCATTACTTGGTTTGGTTTGATAAGCGCCGGAATTATATTATTGTTTACATTGACCTTAAATTAACCATAAAATTGGTTAGGATATACTAAATAACCCTTAAATTAACCATAAAATTGGTTAGGATATACTAAATAACCCTCAATTATAACTCATTAAAATAACCCTCAATTATAACTCATTAAAATGAAATATATATATTTCAAATGTTTTAAGTACTTTCGTTATTGCCATGATATTATAAATACCTACTGGTTCCTAACATACCATTCGTGGATCTTTCAAATCCTTTTATAAAAGTATTGATCATGTGACCAGTATGTATGTATTTTCAACCAGTATATTCAGACAACATTGAAGCTTTGCATCAACTTTATCTTAAATAGTCTTCAAATACACATTGAAGGAGTTTCGAATAAGACAATCAAGTTAAGCTTTCAAAAAGACGGTTTCTCTACATCCCACTTCAATTTTATGCTACATTATACAGCAATGTGTGTACTAGTCTGCTGCAGATACATCAAAATGCATCTGCAGATTAGAAAGGTTTTGATTTTAATTCGTTTTACAGATTTTCTATGGAGGGACCAGTTGTTATTATGATAAACATAACATAAATTCATCGAACATATTACTGTTGCGATTGTTGAAAAACACTAAATTGTGATACATTTGAAAAGAAATCCAGGTTTCCTTTTAAATGTGTGTTTGATGAACCACTTACTTCAGTTTATCTAATGGTGTTTACGATCATTTTCTGGTCCCCGATTAGACTTGCAATATACGCTAATAATCAATTATGATTACAATTTCAGCATAAGATACCGTCGTTTCTTTTTTTAATAGTAACACCAAATTAGTAAACGCTTTTATAGGGTCAAAGAGATGTCTTGATTATGGAGATTTCATAAAATGTTATTTTATATATTTGTCTAAAATAGTCAGATATGTACACTGTTTCTACTCTAGAATCTTAACAAGAATGTTTGCTATCAGCCTGCTCTCTGATTGGCTAATTATTTTACAAAGAAATTCTAATATACATAAATATACTTTTGATTCACCACAACGGCGTAAACCATTACATGAAAGGACATATGTCTTATGCCTTGTTTCCCAAATGCAATTCTATGTGAGAAACATGCAGAATAATTTGCTTAATTTCTTTTCGAAACCTCACTTCATCCCTGTTATGGTGCGATGAAAAATGACACGAGGGGGGAATCTTCCAAAGGTGTTAAACAATCTAAATATACATACCCTAAATGGATAGTTATAGGTGATTTAAGTAGTTTATTTGCCTCGAAACGAATGGTGACTCTCTACTTATCGGCTCATTACAAAAGCGAGTGTAACGAAAGAAAACTATGCAAAGGAGAATGGGTTATGCATCGGTTCCATCGTACACAATTAATTTCGTACTTGACACAATTTCCTACAGGAATTTTGCTTGCGCTCTGCATTCGAAGAAGGGCGCTCACCCTTATATAATTCAAAACATGAATACTTTGCTATTTTCATTATAAAAAACATTTATAAAGATTATTTGAGAATTTACATGTTATAGACTAGTGATTTAGTACTGTTTATGTTCGAAATAAAGTTTCAATGAAAATTGAATTTTAAGCAGATATAGTATTTCTAAGGTGGTCTACTTTTTAATATATATTTGGATATATTTTAACATCTGTGAAAATATGATTACAAGTATGATACAAAGTTCATATCATTTTGAGTAAACGAGAAAACTCATGCCTTCAGCAATTTTACTCTTTTCTAAATGTATTAACATTAGATTGCTGCCAATGTTGCAATTAACAGGGAACGGGTAAAATGACATTTTATTGCACGTAAATCCCATATTGTATATTTTGCTGTTTTATTGATAACATTTAATCATACATACAAAACTTCCATTATTCTGACAAAAAAATCCTGAAATTTGTATGTGGAATTTCATAAATGCTGGAATTAATCCTTAAGGAAAGCGCTGTGTCTGCACATATAGTTTGTCTAATGAATGCCAAGATGACTTAATTCCATTACTGTGTATAATCAGTAATTGATGAACAACTTGCTGTATTTGTGATCAACTTAGCTTAAATTTGAGATTGGTCATCAACAATGCTTCAATTCTATTTCAATGAAAAACATTCATTGAAAGAAAAATGCATTTTATGATCACATTTTACTTGACCCCAACCGTGATGTTCTAATATGCATCGCAGTTGTTTACAGTTTCTTCAATTTAAATAATAGGTAAGTGCTATGCGTGATTGCAGTAAGAATTTCCGGCGACATTGATGTCTTGCATTAACTTTCTCTTGTATATTCTTTTATTTCCCCTCAACAGTCTGTTCTTGTGTGTGTTTGATTGGTTAATAAATTTCAATATAATATACGGCATAATCCAGCAATGCCCGAATAAATTACAAATATTACAAACATTACGTCCTCACACACATCCTCGATCAAACAAAGACAGTATCTACGATTACCCTTTTTAACCCATTCCTACAAACAGTCGAATTTCAAAGAATGCGCAGCAGATGACTTTTGAAAACATTGTGATAAAAGGAGAAATTGCTTATTATGTGTACCCTTTTGTAATGGTTATCTATTATTTTTGCCTTTATGTGTTGAAATGATCTGCTGTAGATTTGGTTTATGCTGAAAAGGTTTAAATAATGATACCCTCTGAATCTAAGAACTATAACTTACTTGTTCCGAGCAAAAAAGCTAATTTTGAAAACTGCATGTCTGCTTTGGCCTCTAACAAGACACCTCCATCGTTACTGTTCACATTGTATACGTTACACAAGGGTAATACTGGAAAATATAAGGCTGATTTGATTGTTTGGTATTCTAAGCAACGTTCAACAATGTTTTAGTTGTATTACAGCGTTTCCTGGGTAAATTACCAGTACAACTGGTCCATTTATTCTGATAACCGGCCAGCCAGTCAGTCATAATGCTGACCCTGAAACGCTGAGCGCCAAGAAAGGTAGCCTTTACTACCAGTTTAAAAGTCTTTGGTATGACATGGATCGAACTTTCACCCGAAGCGGACACTCTACCAATACACGACTGAGACTAAAATGTATAAGAATAATATATATAAATATTTGGATCATGTGAACAAGTATTTTTCTCATCATTGGAAACATTGTGAAATTGCTCATAGTGAGCAAGTTCGTCTTTTTCCACTATGTTTTCAATTTTGTATGATAATAACAATTGATATCTTTAATATATCATCAAATTAAATAAAACTTATGATGTTTAAGATGTCAAATTCAAAGACATATGTTGATGCTTCTGCAGCAGACCACTTGAAACATTGCGACAAAAGAAAAAAAGGCTAATTATGAGCATTCCAATTTTCTCCTTCAAATATATTCTTAAACAAACCAATTATTTCAAGATATTTTCCATATTTGTCTCCAGATTCTTTCAAAGTTGTCTGCTTTGAGAATGTGTGTATGTTGGAAAGAATTAAATGCTACTTACTATATTTAACGGATACCTTAAATGAACCATTATTCACTGTCATTTCAACACTTGATTTTTCTATGGTTATCACTTTAGGCAGCACTGTATCCGAACATAGCGTCTCGTCCCCTACCTTAAAAAACAGTAAATACTATCACTTTCACATCAGCAGCAGACAATTTTTGAAAACATTGTAACAAAAGGACAAATTGCTCAAAACAAGCAATTTCTCCTTTTTGTCACAATTGTTTCAGTAATTATACCTTCATTTATAGAGACATTCTATATTTTTAACTATACATGTATTTTGTTAACTGTTTCCAACAAACAACAAATTTGCAGCAACTCAATTCAATTTTTCAATTCAAATTTTATTGTTTAATCAGGCCACCGGCACATACACAAGTACTTAACATATACATTAATAAACATTACCTAATTGTATAAGGAGGTACAAATGTTATCCTTTCATCATGAAGTTACACATACTGCTCTAACTCTGTAACAACACGACCTGTTCTGATTGCTCGTTACGGGCAACCAGAACAGGTACTACACTATTATCAAACTTATGCCTTACCAGAAGTTTGAGAAGAATCCATGAGATAAAGTGACATCAATAACATATAATATTATTTTTAAAAAAATGGAAATACAAATAGTTTCTTTTTTATAACACAAACAGTCCGACCCCTCTCTATAGAACCACATTCTTTTCCCGCACTTCATAACCAAGACCTTTGAAAATACCGCAGGAAGAGTCCAGATTGCTCGTAACGTGCAATCTTATCTTTTCCTGCACCACTCTCCATTCTGGCAGTAATTTAAACACACGTTACGCATCTCCGATGCCAATATCAATACCTTTAAATTAAATTAGAAAGTCCACTACAATGCTATGGAGCAATGTGTTAAACAACAAAGATGAATTATACAAGAATATTGCCAAAATACGGACTACTGTTTCCTTTGTACATGACATTATATTTAAAAAGGACCTTTCATTAAAAGTATTCAAAAATCTTTTATTTGTAAGATTCGCATAGATCTGTATATAATGGACGACAAAGAAGAAATGCAACTCATCTTCTATAAAACCTTCACAAAATACACATACTCGATATTCCCGCGGTATACAATCATATCTTCCTTGTCCGACCATTATTGAATGAGAAGCATTCCTGAAACATGCTAGGCAAGCAGGCGCGTAGGTAGGCGTACGCACTAACGCACGTGCGTACATTATATTTTGAAAATTGAAAAAAAAAAAAAAAAAAGTTTAGATTTTTTTTTTGTTCTAAAACATTGTGCTTTACGTCAGTATTATTGCCTCCTTTATGGTTCGGAACACATCGAACAAAATCGCCCTACTAGCTACACCGAGAGAATCACGGAATTAGCCGAAATTATACGAGTGTCACTTTATATCCCGAGTTAAAAGAGTTAATCCCCTTTGTTTACTTCGCGGAAAATTCCAATATGGCGACCTCTAATAATAAAACGGAGTTTGAGCCTCCTTATCAAGATGTCTTTGATAAAACCGTATCTTATAATAACAATGACAAGATGCGCCTTCTCAATTGTAAATGGGACACCGTGCACCAGTTTGATTTTCCAGTTCAGGCCCATACAAGACAAGAATTACCACAAGCTGTGTATACGCACTGTAAAGCGCATTGCTTAAACCTAGCAATAACACGCGTCATAAGAACCTTTGGCTAGAAACATGATGACAGCTGTCCAAGAAGTGGCATTTTCTTTTAACTACTCAACCAACGATGCAGAGAGTAGGGCGGCCATGGAGCATCGTACCAAGTTACAGTCTCTGTGTGAAACACGATGGGCGGCACGAGCGGACGCTTTAAACACATTCAAATGTTCTTATACGACCGTGGTTGAAACACTAGACGATCTATGTACGAACTATCGCGACACCAAAGCTGGCCCATTCAAACTAGCTATCACGCAGTTTGGATTCATAGTAAGTCTTGTGGCAATTGAACATGTGCTGTCAGGATTAGTCCCCTTATCACAAATGTTACAGAACAAATCATGTGACTTAATCGAGGCTGTTAAGGAGGCTTCAACCGTTACTCATCAGGTAACAGAAAGAAGAGCGTAATGACGTTATGGTATGGGAAGCGCTATATTCGAAAGCTGTAGAAATGGCTCAATCGGTTGATGTACAGCCGGGCAGACCAAGGGGACGAAATAATCAACGCCAGCAACATCGCCCTAACGTGCCAGCTGAGTCTATTTCGGATTATTGGAAGAGAAATATGTACATTCCCTTTGTAGACCACCTTCTAGTGGAATTATCCGACAGGCTTATTGAGGACGGTGAGCGATTTAACGCTCAATTCCTTATACCAAATTCCTTGGATCAGCTTACGGAACGGAGGGTTGGGGCAATATATGACGCCTTTAAGGATGATCTAGCCGCAGACGACTTAGAGGAGTTTAAGAGGGAAGTAAGAAGATGGAAGGCACGACATGCTGTGGCAGTTGACACTGTGACACCAAGCACATTAGGCGATACTCTAGCCATAACAAATAGAGAACTGTATCCAAATGTCACGACATGTCTTCACATCCTCCTTGCCATGCCAGTATCAACTGCTACTGCTGAAGGCTCATTCAGCAGCATGTGACGTCTAAATACATATCTCAGGTCTACAATGAGCACCGGTAGGTTGTCAGGACCCGGCCTCATGAATATCCACAGGGACAGAGACATTGACACCAATCATGTCATTGACTCATTTGCGAGAAAAAAAGACCGCCGACTAGCTTTATTGTTTCACGTATAAGCCCTGTCGATAAACGTTATGGTGTTAACTTTAAATAATATTAAATCGTTTTAAGGTAATACGGTAGATCTACGTATTAATCGACTATTCTTAACTTTAAAGTGCTTGTGATGATACTCTTATCTAGTCATAGCTTTTCAAATGTTTAAATTATGTTCATATATTATGTAGGCCTAAACATTATTTACATATATCGAATGTCAAGTTAGTAATTCAACGTAACATTTACATTTAGTCACGACTATGTCAAGATTATGTCAGGTCTAAAAAAAACGGGACTCTGGTGATCATTTTAGATAAAATGAGGAATAAGCTATGTCATTTTTGCTGTATTTTTTTCCAAAAAATAGTCGTGAAATTGCACAAAAACGCACCTCCGGCTATATAGCCAACAATTTCCGGACCCCCCTAGATTTGGTGCGTACACTCAATTTCAGCCCAGCTACGCGCCTGGCAAGTTCTAAAATTATTAACATCAATAATAGATAAATATGATTCTTGACAAAACAATTATTTAAAGTCACAGTAATACGTAAGTTTCTTGTTTTCTTAACATCTTGACATCCACTCCTACATGTGCTATTTATACTTGTAAATAAAAAAGGTTTTAATTTTCTATATGTTGTTTTTCCCAAACTTGTCCAAAGCAGTTTCTATACTAATGAGTTCTAACAAGTATTATCAAATTACTATATCCAAGTTTATCATAATACACTATCATGTTATAACAGAGTTTTACGTATCTACTTTTTGGTTATTTAAGAATACGAATACAGCATTTTATTACTCTTTTTGATGCAATAATTTGAAATGGATACCTACCAGTATCACCTAAAACTGAAAGATTTTGATGAATGTACTGAATACATACATAAGAACATTATTCGCCTTAATTAAGGCGACTTCTGCCATTTTATAAATAGATCATCTATATGAAAAGGTAATACCAACATATGACAAATTGTGTAAAATGTCTACGTCTTTTCCATTGTAAAGCCAATGCTCTTTTTTGGACAACTGACCACCTTTTGTAAAAACTATTACTTTTGTTATTTTGTATATTTACTTTTAATTTATAACTGTTGCAACAGGTACTTAAACATTCAAATGTTTTTGTAATTCACTTATAATATCTGAAACATCAATAAAAGAAACAACCCTGTCTAAGGCAATTCGGATAAGAGAAAACATCACATATACTTTAATCTGATTTTACACATGCCTTGACAATACTATATATAGCTTGTATAGCTCTAAACAGGTTACATTGAACACCTTTTTTGTGTGTAATACATTATATAGTATAGGTCGGCTAACAGAGTCAAAGGCCTTTTCGTAGTATATACAAGCGTCGTAAGGTGGTATCTTCTTCTTATAAAAATACTTAAAGACTAATGAACATAAAACAAATGCATTATCAACAGTACTGTATCCACTACAAAAACCGGCTTGTGACTCTGCTATCCTTCCATATGCTTCAACACAGAAAGTTATAACCGTTTTCTTAGGGTGGATATGTAAACTTTACTTAGTATATCCATTGAAGCAATGCCCCTGTAATTATTTGCGTCACTGACATTCCCATTTTTGTAAATAGGAATGAGCAAAATTCGAGACCAATGTATAGGGAATACGCCTGTGATAGATAACCTATTAAATAACATAGTTATGTATGGTAACAAAACAGGAATATAAAACTTCATATGATTTGGTGTTATTTTACCTGCAAATGCTTTATTTGAATTGAACATAATACTCTCTAATTCGTCAATATTACGATCACAATGCCTCTCGTCTATATTGTTTGTCTCAAAACAAATGTCAATGGCAAACAATGTAAGAAAGTAGATATGACTAGTTATACCAGTCATCCTGTGTTATATTACTTGTCGTTGTTGATTACTTAATTAGTTTCCGGACTTCCTTCCAAAACAAGCTTGTATTTTGTACACACATTTCTAATTTATGAATTTGCTTTTATTGTATTTTTGCCTTTTCATTTTACACATCGATTTATATAAACTTTTTATGATTTATATATATATCTTATTTATTTACACTTTGGCTTGACCGAAATCGTTTCAAATTTATCTTTACCTATGTACCATACATTCTTTAACAAACCAATCTCTGCGATGGGAGGAAGGTTTTGGTTTTACAGTCCTTTTAAATCTGTTTGATCTTGTTAATAATTCCTTTTCGAATTCATCAATCACCTTATCTATATTAACAACTTAATTGTTTACATTTTCTTTAAACATTTGGAAACAGTTTTAACTATTATCATTTGGTAATGACTGTAAATAAACCTCACATGTCTCATCATTTATATTATACTGTGTGATAGGTTGATGATTAGTTCCTTTATTGTTCTTAGTTAAAGATAAAGACAGACTGTTAAACTCCAAACAAATTGGCATGAGGGATCTTTCTGGGTATGACAATATCTCGAACTCAGTGATAGTATGCATTAGTTCGTTAGAAACGGCAACATAGTCGATAACGCTATACCCATTCTGGTTTATAAACGCATAATCACCCTTTCCAGCATCCTTCCCAATTCGCCCATTAATTATTGAACGCTCAGAGACTTTGCAAAAATGTATCAGTTGTCGACCTAATTTGTTATCTTGATTATCATAATTAGAAAATTCTAAATAATTATTCAATCGCGATCAGTACATCATACGGTTTTGTATAATACAAGCATTATACCATATTCAAAGTCTTGACATATTCTTTTAACACATTAACTGATTCTTTCTGGTTCTAAAACGACAATACCTCCCATAGGTTGACCACCTGACAATGACCTTTTAGCTTTTATAACGGAGAATGTGTGATTTGGATAAAAATGACTATAGCAGCAGACAACTTTGAAAACATTTTAACAAAAAACGAATGATCCCCTTAATGGAGAGGCTAATTATAAAATGAAATTTAAAACATTATGGCAAAAGGAGAAACTGCTCTTCATGAGCAATTTCTCATTTTGCCGCAATGTTCTCAAAAGTAGTCTGCAACAGGGGCGTAAGAAAAGTATATATATGGGAACGGGTTAAAGAGTAGTCTGCCGCAGATTTCTTGTATGTGGGAAAGAGATCTTAACACGAAAAACAATATGTCCACAACGTTTCACATCTATACCAGACAGAAACCGTCAACATAAGATTATTGTGTTAACTAACCACTTTTTATTAACTTCAAATTCAAAAATGACTTCAAGTGGGAAAGGGTTGAACATAACCAAAATGTATTCCAATAAATGCTGTCCCTCAAAAGAAAATAACGATCTCATTTCAAAAATTCAATAATTTAACAAATATGGCAGTGTTACAAGATTATCTTGATGTTATATACACAATGTATTAATGGTGTCGAAATCAGACATCATTCTATGAAACTTGAAACGATATTTGGCAATATAATATATTTTCATAACTGTCACTGGCCAAAACGCTTTACTACTGTATTTGAAAAAAATATATATCTATAGGTGCAACCTATTTATGAAAACACGTAAAATGATTGTATACAAAAATTAAAGAGCACACTTTGGTTATAAAAATGATTTTGAAAGTAACTGACTAGACGATGATAATCTTAATGTCATGTGTTTTGCATGATCATAAAATGTTTGAAATTCGTTTTACTGTCGGCCAAGATGACCCTTAAATTGATCATTTGCATGAAGGTATAAAAGCAAATGTGTAACTGATAATATCGGGGGGGAAATTGTTCACTTCAGCCCTTTTCTGATACCACCTGTTGCAACCAGACAATATGGCTGGAACAAATTATGAAGGAGGTCGCATTTCTGCTTAACCGTTTTCCTAAAACAATCTTACGCCTCTGCACCAAACGATGCATTGTTAATTTGCCGCCAAAACGAACAATTGCTCATGATGAGCAATTTATCCTTTTGCCACAATATCAATTCAACAATTATACTTTCATTTATAGATGTGTTATTTGACTTGCCAAGTCGTTTTCAAAGTCGTCCGCTGCAGATTTGTTGTATGTGGGTTAGGGTTAATCATCTTGATATCAGACAAGCACATTCATAACATAATGAACAAGTGAACCAAGATGGTCCTAAATCGATCACAGGAGTGATGATATAGTAGAACATATGTAACTTCTTAAGTCGGGGAAAATGTTCTGAAGGTGACATAACACTGAAAAGAGGGGATACTGTAAATAACATACCTTGAAGAAGGTTATTTGTCATAAGGCATTGAATTTTCCAAAATTTAGAAAGGGAATTACCACAGGAACATTCTTCTGAAGCTTCAAGTGAATTAGGAGGAGATGTCGTTTGAAGCTAAACGTTTATTCGCGATGTCTTCCAAATATCAAGTGTTTCAGTTAATATATTCCAACACTTTGTATCAGCAACGAACGAAGTGTATTTGTTGGGTTATTTATGAGTTCTTTTATTCTTGAATTCTTAAACTAAATTGATTGGGAATCGTATCATTGAAAAGATAGGTGCTCTCATCACGTATTGAATATTTCTCCTTACTGAATTATCATTCCTTAACATGGCAACGGTTTTCAATACCTGTTTTCCTTCTTTCTTTAAATAAATGGATATCTTGGACTTTGACTCGTACAGGTATGATATATAATTCTATATCCTTTGATTATGAGTAAAGAACTATGCACCTTTAATGTTAAAGACTTACAAATTAGACCAAAAAGACTACCGATCTTTAAATGGTTAGAAAATAGTATTGTTTCAATCTGTTTTTTACAAGGAACTCACACAGCATACACGCTAAACAAAACATGTAAATTAATTTGAATGGCGAATGCTTTTTTAGTGGATCAAAAACAAACAGTGAAGGCGTTGCTATACTCATTAGTTAAAACTCGAGAATAAAAATAAATTGACTTCATTAAATATTTGTGGGAAGGTAAATAGGTGTTGAAATCACAATTAATGAAACAGAATTTTATTGCTCAACATAATATGGACCAAAAACATGTATTTGAAATGCTAAATGAAACAGTAACACAAAAAATGGAAAACAATTTTTTTTAGGTGGTGACTTCAATACTGTCTTGGATACAAACATTGACAAACGGAATGGTAAAATGATACAAACAAAAAATGTAGACAAGAAATAAATGAATTATAGATGACTTTAATCTAGTAGACATTTGGAGAATTTTGAATTCACAATCAAAACAGTTAAACATGGTATTCTAATACAAAACCGATATTTAGTAGACTAGACTAATTCCTTATTTCAAATCTTATAAATAATGTTATCAAAAGGTAGAAATTAGAAATTAACTGTATCCAAACAACAAAAAGACCATGATACTTTAAAATTAATAATTCCCTGTTACTTGATGATAAATATATTAATATAATAAAAGAATGTATAATTGAAAAAGTACAATCAATATATGTAACCCAAATACTATGTGTGAAGTTATGAAAGGTAATAACGAGCGTAATCGATGAACATAAACTCGTTATTAGATAACATCTTTCAGTCAAGATTAAAATATATAGCAGATTTATTCTCTATTATATACAAACGAATCCGGCATGGCAGAGTAGTAAGTGGCAGGGATTTGGAACTGGGTTTATACCCAGTGGCGCTAGTCATGGTTGAGTGCATAGGAAGCTATGACTATATCGAAAAATCCACGAAAAACAACTAAAGTCATGTTCTTTAACCCAAAAAGAAGGTCACACGCACCATCTTCAGCATAAAATGTGAAGAAGGGTAACCATATTCCAACACGCGTCACATTTCCTAGCCTAATATTGATTTGTTTTCCAACGAATCATGAATAAGTGAACTACCTGTCACCATGATATAACTGAAATAATGTTGAAAAATTTATTACACGAAAATTAACAAACAATTCATTATTGTACACATTAATCTGATAAATGGATAGGTGACTTACATCGAACATGTATGTTTCAGAGCTAAGCATGGTTTAAACAAAAAAATCCTGTCAGAGAGATTCCATCTGTTATATAATGCAGCTGGTAGCATGGATGAGCATGCATGATTATTAAAAGTAAATGAAGGTAACCATTCAAATATTTTATTTGTTTATACATTGTAGTTGTCATATATTGTCGTGTTCTGTGCTCGTTTTGAAGCTCTGTCTTTTCCATATTATCAGTGTGTTTCTATAAAATATTCGACACAAAGAAAAACGACACTCAAAAGAAGGAGGATCCTTATTTTTAAACGAAATTGAAACACTATATTGTACAACGAAATTCATTCATATAAAGATAATAAAGTAAATGTCATCAAATTACATCATCAAACATAAAGAAATCATTGGAATCCAAATTGATGACAGGAAATGAAACAAACTATGAATGCGGAAGATGCAACAGTTCTTACAGATAGAACTGAAAAAGTCATTTAAGTCCTTGATTTACACTTAAACAGATTTTAGTAAAAATCAACAATTTAAAGGGTTGGTAGCTTTAAAGATTTAAAGTATTGTAAATACAATAAGTTCATTTGGACTTCTTATTCAGCTAAAACATTAGGAATTATTGTTAAAAACTATGTAGATGTCACATTAAATGGAAGTATAATTCCAAGACTACACGAATTTAGAAATGTTCTTAAACAATGGCAAAATCGGAAACTTACACTGCTGGCAAATGTTACTGTTATTAAAACATTTGCATTACCCAAACTTATTTATCCACTGACAGTGTTACCAAATCCACCGGCAAACATACTAATTTGTATAAATAAAACTATGTATAACTTCATATGGGGTAATTGAATGATACAAATACAGGCTCGTGGACAATATTCTTTAACAAAGCTTTAGATAAGTTCGGATGAAAATTGATATTCGAGTGTAAACTACACGAAACTGATATTCAAAACATGTTTTATAAAAAATACTGTTCTAATGGAAATATTGATTTCATGGATTAAAATCAGAAGCAAATTATCAAAGGATAATACTAAAAAAGAATTGATTTGGAACAACAAAGATATAAAGTGTAATGAGGATACAGTGTTCTACATATATTGGTATAATAATGGGATAAAGTCTTTAGAACATGTATTTGCTTTCCGAACAAAAACATTTTATGATTTTGAAACTTTAAAGTGTATATACGATATTAACTCAAACAATTTCTTGAAACATCACAATATCCTTGGAAACATTCCAAAAAGAAATGAAGAAAGAAATACGAGAAGACCAACCAGTGAATGATGAAAACAAACAATTAGTTACACTAATAGAAGAACTGAAATAAGTAAATAAATGTCTGCATAAACCTAAATTACAAGGTGAAACGTCACTGACAAGTGAGGAAGATAAATGAGAAAAGGTATATGGCAACATCTTTGACTGGAAGAGTATTTATATTTTATCTTTTAAGTCCAATTAGATACAGCTTTAAGAAGATTTCAGTACAAGTTTAGTTTCAACAGTTATTGTAAAGGGTAACCTGAGATACATTTTTACAAAAATATCTTGGAATTCAACAAGCTGATTAAGGGGATTTTCTTTTTTAAATGTATGCGTTTGATTCCCCTTTCTGTTTCCTACGGAAGCGTCCTGGTGCCAATTCATAATGTTCTATAAAAAAGAATAACTCCTACGTAGGAGATAAAAAAGCCTAATTAGGACTTTGTAACTCCTACGTAGGACTTTATTACTTCTAATTAGGCTTTTTAATCTCTTGCGTAGGAGTTATAAAGTCCTACGTAGGAGATAAAAAAGCCTAATTAGGACTTTGTAACTCCTACGTAGGACTTAGTAACTCCTACGTAGGAGATAGAAAAAAAAGCCTAATTAGGACTTTATAACTCCTAATTAGGCTTTTTTATCTCCTACGTAGGAGTTATAAACTCCTAATTATGCTTTTTTATCTCCTACGTAGGAGTTACAAAGTCCTAATTAGGCTTTTTTATCTCCTACGTAGGACTTTATAACTCCTACGTAGGAGATAAAAAGCCTAATTAGGAGTTATAAAGTCCTAAGTAGAAGTTACAAAGTCCTAATTAGGCTTTTTTATCTCCTACGTAGGACTTTATAACTCCTACGTAGGAGATAAAAAAGCCTAATTAGGAGTTATAAAGTACTACGTAGAAGTTACAAAGTCCTAATTAGGCTTTTTTATCTCCTACGTAGGAGTTATAAACTCCTAATTAGGCTTTTTTATCTCCTACGTAGGAGTTACAAAGTACTAATTAGGCTTTTTGATCTCCTACGTAGGACTTTATAACTCCTACGTAGGAGATAAAAAGCCTAATTAGGAGTTATAAAGTCCTAAGTAGAAGTTACAAAGTCCTAATTAGGCTTTTTTTTCTCCTACGTAGGACTTTATAACTCCTACGTAGGAGATAAAAAAGCCTAATTAGGAGTTATAAAGTACTACGTAGAAGTTACAAAGTCCTAATTAGGCTTTTTTATCTCCTACGTAGGAGTTATAAACTCCTAATTAGGCTTTTTTATCTCCTACGTAGGAGTTATAAACTCCTAATTAGGCTTTTTTATCTCCTACGTAGGAGTTACAAAGTACTAATTAGGCTTTTTGATCTCCTACGTAGGACTTTATAACTCCTACGTAGGAGATAAAAAAGCCTAATTAGGAGTTATAAAGTCCTACGTAGGAGTTATAAAGTCCTACGTAGGAGTTACAAAGTCCTAATTAGGCTTTTTTATCTCCTACGTAGGAGTTATAAATTCCTAATTAGGCTTTTTTATCTCCTACGTAGGAGTTACAAAGTCCTAATTAGGCTTTTTTATCTCCTACGTAGGAGTTATAAAGTCCTAATTAGGCTTTTTTATCTCCTACGTAGGAGTTACAAAGTCCTAATTAGGCTTTTTTATCTCCTACGTAGGAGTTATAAAGTCCTAATTAGGCTTTTTTATCTCCTACGTAGGAGTTACAAAGTCCTAATTAGGCTTTTTTTTATCTCCTACGTAGGAGTTATTCTTTTTTATAGAACATTATGAATTTGCACTAGGATGCTTCCGTAGTTTCCTCAACAATCGAAGTTAGGAATTTAATTTAAATATTCTGAGACAATTTCGAAAGAGGACCACCAAAGGAACATTCATGTGACATTTGTTTGTAACTGGTTAGATGGATTAGGATAAGATGACATTTTTTGTCCTCTTTTCTGATGCCGCCATATTCTTATGTTTTTCCGCCAATCAATGTGGCTTCTACCATGACTGCCATGGGTTTCAACAGATCAAGGTGGCTTGAACATTTGAGTGGATTAGTAAAAGATGTCATTGTAAGCTTGAAGTTCATTTTTATCTCATGCTGAAAAATTGCTAAGTCTGTCAGACAATCAGTATGGCTTCTACCAGTTGTTCACTTGGTCGTATAGTGGTAGAGCGTCCGTCTCGGGTGCAGGAGGCCGCGGGTTCGATCCCCGTCCGGGTCATAGTTAAGATTTTAAAAACGGTAGCAGGAGATGCTATCCTTGGCGTTTAGGGTTGAAATATTGACTGACTAGTATTAGGATAAATGGACCAGTAGTTCTTGTAAATAATCCAGGAAACACATCATATAGCTGAAACAAGAGGCCCGACATAACCCATATTTTCGAGCTTAGCCTAAATTTGATCGGAAGACAATCCTTCTGACGAAATTTAAACAGGCTCATGTTAAAAATACTGTTTCCAGACTGTTAACAATATTTTCCTTCAATGTTGCCTAGTTCCCTAGTTTTTGATCAGACATGACTAATATTCAAATCTAACCTTAATATAAAACAAATACCAACTCTAGTTGAAAATGCGGCCTCCAGGGTTAACAAGAAATTCCTTTAATTTAACATTGTGGCATAGATTCCCTCCCGACATGACAAACATTCTAACAAAGTTTCAATCTGCTGAAGCAAAAATAATGTAGAGTGTATTAGAGATATTTCTCAAATGTTGCCTTATGACCTAGTATGTGACCGTTTAGGACCCAGATTCAAACGTAGTCTAGATATCATCAAGACATTTATTCTGACAAAGTTTCAGTATGCTTAAATTAAAAATGAGGCCTCCGGAGTGTGAACAAGATTTTCCTTCAATTTAACATTGTGACCTAGTTTTTGACCGGGCATGACCAATATTCGAACTTGGCTAAGAAATCAGCAAGATCAAAACACTGAATACGGTTCATGAAGATTGGATGATAAAAGTGGCCTCTAGTGTTAACAAACACATTATTGATGGCGAACTACGGAAAAAAGGCTATCACAAAAGCTCACCATTAGCACTGTGTGTTCAGGTGAGCTAAACATGTTGAAAGCGGCTTAAACACCAAACGATCAATCATCAATCTACAAATTGTATAAAGGCGCACTAAGCGATAATGTCTACCTCTTTATTCTGAAAGCAGACAAGAATTTTCATGAGAATGAAATGTTGTCATTTTGCCCTTTTCCTGAAGCTGCATTGCTGCCATTTTTTTCATGAGGGTCACCAAGAAAATATTCATGTGAAGTTTGGTTACTATTTGGTTT
This sequence comes from Serripes groenlandicus, assembly GCA_031761405.1. Classification (NCBI taxonomy): domain Eukaryota; kingdom Metazoa; phylum Mollusca; class Bivalvia; order Cardiida; family Cardiidae; genus Serripes; species Serripes groenlandicus. Next base: position 10,391,887 of record JASEVX010000010.1, read on the forward strand.
CAGATAAGAAGATTTGACCATTTGACGTACGCCGGACAGTGAGTGATCACAAAATATAACATTTGAAGTTGGCTTGAAGTTGCTCTAAAACATAAGTAAAACGTGTAACATTAAAGTTCAAATCTTAACTTTAATTGTTGTTACCATGGTGTTTATTCTCACATTCTCAAGAAAAGGAATTTGAATCAGATTACTTTGAAATTGTCATAGTCTGGAGTAAAGCAGGATAAATCTTAATGTGAGAAAGTACAATTCTGAGATTAAATGCAAATCTTAGTGGGTAAAGTAGAAATAAATCATTGTGAGAAATGTCTGTTTTTCCCTCACTATGTGTTTACATGTCGTCTACTTCTGATTCATCAGTAGTAGGCTGTGAGTGGTAAAGGGTTAACCCTTATCTACATGTAGATGCTTTGTGACGACTCTGCAGCAGACAGTTTTATGAAAGATTTGTAAACAAAGGATTCAAAGATCTTAGGTCAACATGCATGCTGATCTTCATTGTTCACAAGTGTAGTGTAACACTTTCTGACACACAACACATATGCATCCTGTGCATGTGTATGTACTTGACGGGACCACAGGCATCAACACTAGACACGATTGGAATGAGTCTGATGTCAATCTTGCTGTGGACATCAAGTTGTACAAGAGATGTGTTTGGAATGATTACGATAAATGATTTCCAACTCAAGAGCTTGGTAGAATCCACATGCCATAGTTATTCAGATAAAACATCTTAGCATACATATACTGATAAAGAGAATAAGTCAAATACCTTTAAACTGCTCAGCGAACACGGTTCATCTGTTAATTTAAGGTCTTCAATAGTGATCTCCAACCATTTGAAATAAGTTTCCATGGGTGGACCAGATACAGAATAGGAACAGGGTACGTCTTGAGTAAGAAACGGATACGCATCAGATTCAAAATGGAATTCTGTTGCTGATGTGTTAATATGGGAACCACACTCTAAAAGTAGAAAGAAAAACAAAAACTATCACTGGGAACCATATTCGGTCTTGCTTGGTAATTTAAACTTACCTCTAGGCATTATTTAACCAATTGCCATCTCTTTATGACGCCTCTGCAGCAGACAACCTTTTGAAAACATTGTAATAATAGAAGAAATTGCTGATAATGAGCAATTCCCCCGTTCGTTACAATGATTTCTAATCTATCCAATAATTAAACCTTTCATTTATAGAAATTATTAAAGTCGTCGGCTGCGGATTTGGGAAGGGGTAATACAAAACGGCCAAGATGACATGCTCTTTATTGCTCACACGAGTATAACGTTCTATAAAGCTTATACCACCAATAACTATAAACAAGGAAGAACATTGGTTTATCCCACAAATATATGCTTTTTGACACCTATGCAGCCGACGACTTTTAAAAACAGTGTGGCATAAGGAGAAATTGCTCATGATGAGCAATTTCTCCTTTTGCCACAAACGGTTCAACCCTATGCAAAAGTTATACTTAAATATCACGATATTTTTCATAGTGTTACCTATATGTTTTCAGAGTCGTTGTGAGTGTGAAAGGGTTAAGGTTCTACATAAGAATAATATAAGGATAACCGCATCCACATCCTAGAGACACACATTTCGAGGGCACACTCTTTATTGTATCTAATTTAATGGAGGGTCATTAAATCCTTTGTACCTAATAACTCTGAATTCTGAAATTTAGTTTTTGATAAGATCTTCAACTTCCTATATAACTTATAATTGAACAACAATCCCCACCTCCAGTAGGTCTCATTTATTCAGGGACAGTATGAGATGCAATTTGTTATGTTGTCACTATGCTTTCAAAATTGTCTGCTGCAGATGGATCAAATTACATCAACAACTGGGAACTAAATGTCAAATGGTGCAGTTCCCTGATACATACAGCTTTTGAGACTGTACAGTAGACACGTGTTTAACCCTTTCCCACACTCCAACACATCTGCAGCAGACGACTTTTAAAACAGCATGGCAAATATATAGAAATCTACGGAATACTGTTAGGGCCATCGCCTGTGAATGTGTTGATCTGATACGCGATATTCGATATTACGATGATGAAAACGCAAAATCACGAAACTACGATAACGAAAACGCGACAGTACGATGATGATAACGCGAAAGTACGATAAAAAAAACCTCGATAATACGACAGTACGATGATGATAAAGCGATATACTATCGAGATTACGAGATTACGATGGTGAAAACGCTACAGTATGAAGGTGAAAAAACGATATTATTATTATCGTACTGTCGTATTATCGCATTTTCGTTATCGTACTGTTGCGTTATCATCATCGTACTGTCGCATTTTCGTTATCGTAGTTTCGTGATTTCGCGTTTTCATCATCGTACTATCGAGTATCGCGTTTCAGATCAACACAGTCACAGGCGATGGCCTGTCATGGCCCTAATGGTATTCCATAGAAAACCCAAACAATTACAGTATAATTATTGAATAGAGTTGAAAATATTAAAGCAAATGGAGAAATTACAATATTACAGCTAAACTTTGCATTCTGATTACAATTGCTGTAAAGTTCTGTTACTCAAAATATTTTGAAAAAATGCCTGGCCCAAGAATGCATGCTCTGAAGAGGTTTTTTCAAATAATTCAAGGGCTAAAACACGGCATTTATTGGGCAAACAAACAACAACACAATCCAGTTCCACAAATGAGTGTACATGTAAACATTCTTATAAAGTTGTGTGACCCTGGTTCATACAGTTTTGAAAAGTGCATGCTCCTTATGCTTTTTCTTCACTAAGTAAATCAAGGCGATAACTCTAACTCCTTACACTGTTTAACAAAGTGAGGGCATAATTCACAATGGTGGGAAAAGAAAACAGTGTTCAGTATTTCCCCTTTTCTAACAATGTTTTCTAGTATTTAGTTTTTAGATTTTTAACACCTTTCCACTGATGTTTGAGCTGATAAAAAAAGTACCAGTTAAAAGTGGAGAAATTATCAATACAATAAAAATATCACAATTAGCTGATGACACAACATTATTCCTTAAAAATGAAAATGATGTTCCAGCTGCATTAACAGTTATAGATGATTTTGGCTTATTCTCAGGGCTTAAACTGAATAAAGATAAAACAATTGGCCTTTGGGTTGGCAAACTAAAAACAACAAAATTAGAAATATTACATAATGTAAAATTCACAAACACATATGTTAAAGCATTAGGAGTTTATTTTGGCAATGACAAATGTCAATGCAACATACTAAACTGGGAAGATAGGATATCACATTGCCAATCTATGATAAATTCTTGGAATAAAAGAAAACTAACACTATTTGGAAAGATTTAATAATCAAATCATTGTTATTGCCAAAGATAACATACATACTGCAAAATCTATACACACCAAAAAACACACTTGAACAACTCAATACTTTACTTTTCAAATTCCTTTGGAAAGGAAAGAATGATAAAATTAAAAGAAATACTGTAATCGGACATCATTTACATGGTGGATTAGAAATGCTGGACATAGACTTTTTTTAAAAAACATTAACCTTGAAATGGATAAAAAAACCTACAAAATAATGATAAAGCTAATTGGAAATTGATTCCACTTTTCTTCTTGAATCAATATGGGCAAAATTTACTGATTTTCAATATGAACTTAGACTCTCTGCGTAGCTTAAAGGCACCAACATTTTAAATTCCGCCATTCTACAAAAGTCTTATTGAACTATGGATCAAACTAAAAAACACCAAGCAAACAAATCATAGATCACTTGACACATTTCCGGAAATAAGAAAACAGATTATATGCGGAAATCAGTTCATCAAATATAAAGGTAAATGTTTAAATTATACCTCCTGGATTGAATCAAATATCCTATTTACGAATGATATCCTCTCAAATAATGGGGAAATTAAAACAGACGATATATTACAAAAACTTAAACACAAACAAAACTGGATAGCAGAATTTCATACATTGAAATATTCTATCCCAACACAATGGAAGAAACACTTAAAATCTAATGATTCTATCCAAACCACTGTCAAAACGGCATTAAAAATTTCAATTGATCATAGAGAACCAAATAATATGACCAATAAAGACATTTATGATTATCTCTTGAAGAATAAATTTGAGTTTCCATATATACATAGTTATTGGGAACAATTATTTGGCAAACATATATTATGGAGAGAATTTAATATTTCATAAACAAAATCGTTATAGATAATCGCATTAAGGAGTTTAAATATAAGACATTACACCGAATAATTGCCATAAACCTAAACTTATTTAAATGGAATATTGAAAAAGATCCATTGTGTAAATCTTGCAATAAATTTGAAGATTTTGAACACTTCTTCATTTATTGCCAGTATTTAGACACTTTTGGGGCAAAAGTAGATGAATGCTTTAGAAACTGCGGTTATCATAGATCCTTTAGACATCTACAAAACCTGATCTTTGGATATAAATTGGAAATTCTTGAATATCAACCCCTAAACATGCTATTGAATATACTAGCTTATTGCATCTACAAAACATATTTCAAAAGCGAAAGACGAACAAAATCACTGAACATAATAAACATATTATACTATGACATATTGATTATAGTAAAATACTATGAAAACAAAAATGTTAGAATAGATTTTCTAAAACAATTTCAAAAAAGTCATAACTAAAGATAGACAGATATTGGAAAAAGTCAGCATGCATACTCACAATCCAAATGTACCGTATAATCTAAACACATATCCAAACAAATAACTAAATTATCCGAAATTCGCAAATCGAAACAGCACTTTGTAACATAAAAATGTACTAATTAATTAAGTAAACAAAGGAAAAAAAAAAAGAAACCACACAAAGGTAAATGTAAACAACTTAAATCCGTCCATGACATTCCTCTATAGTAAAATAACTAGTACAATAAACGAAAAGCACGTATAACCCGTGACTAAAACCACAAGTATATATCGCGGACGATATAACGACCTTTAAATAACAATGTTATGATATGTTATAGTATATAGTACTCCATACGTTATATTAATCACATATTATGTAAATACTGTACTTAACCGGTTTTGGAAATAAAATAAAAAAAAAAAAAAAAAGTACATATTTCATAAGTTACTAGATTTAATAGATCAATTTAACAAGATACTAATAACTTTTGTCTACAAACATTAAATCAAGAGCAAATAATATATGGAAAAGAATTGAAAACATCTTTGTGAAAGGAGAAATTGCATGAGCAATTTTTCCTTTTGTCATAATGTTTTCAACAGCCGACTACCGTGGATGTGTCAAAATATGAAAAAGGGTTAAACTGTCTCACCAAAGTGGATGGTCTCACACGTTTCTTCGATACTGTAAGGTAGAAATTTGCAGAAGTAGTCCAAGTAGTATTTCATTACATCAGGGAGGATCGATCTACTGCAGGTGTTTGCAATATCTGAAAATAAACCAGAAAACACTATAAAGCTGACATAATCATTTACTAAATATGTCTATTATGGAGTTGTTTGCATTGGAAAAGTCTGAAAGAAATTTAATATGTTTCACCTGGTTTATTGGGCATAATAGAATGATACAGTATTGTAAACATAGTGGAATAAAGGAGAAATATAATATTTTTCGGTGGCATTTTCTCCTTTCACGCAATGGTTTGAAAACCTGTCGCCTGCAGAAGTCTCAAATGTGGTATACATACGGTTAAGGGTTAACCCTTTCCCACAAACAAATGTACAGCTAATATGCAACATACTTTGAACTTGTTAATACAATAATAAGAAAAATCTCAATAAATAAAAGCATAATTGCTGAATAGTATTTAAAATGGAGAAATTGTTTTTTTTACTGCAATATTTGCAAATAGATAAACCTTACGGTGATGATTTGGTCAGTTAACAGCAGGCATCCACCCTAGGGAAAGTCAAACAATCCTTAGGCAGCCACCCAGGTGAAAGTCAAACAAGTCTTAGGTAGCCTCCCTAAGGAAAGGCAAACCAGTCTTAGGTGAAAGTCAACAACATGCAGTCAAACAAGTCTTAGGCAATCACCCAGGTGAAAGTCAACACTATGCTGTCAAACAATGCTTAGGCAGCCACCCAGGTAAAAGTCAACAACATGCAGTCAAACATGTCTTAGGCAGCCACCCAGGTGAAAGTCAACAACATGCAGTCAAACAAAGCTTAGGCAGTCAAACAAAGCTTAGGCAGTCACCCAGGTGGAATTCGTGGCTAAATATAATATGGCTGCTGAAGACAGAACGCTGTTTATTAGGAAACAAGATGGCCATAATGTCCCTGGATCGCTCACCTGAGTTTGGAAATGTGATTTGACATGCCAACCACATTTTCAATATCAATAGCTCATTTCATAGACGGATAAGCTAATACTAGAGTGTCTATAAAAGTTTTCTACAGTCTGGCCTAGTGACCTTGTTTTTAAATCAATATGACCCAAATTCGACCTTTTTCTAAAAAGTAGCCAGACAAATGTTATAAAAAAGTTTCAACACAAATACAACTTCAAAGGTATTCACTAGATTAGAGTTAATTTTAACAAAGTAAACAAAAATCAAAACGCTGATGGACCTCACAACAAACTAAGTATAATTATAAGATATGTCTTAGCTTCCATGTTGAAATATTCAAACGAATTCTGCTTTACTGAAATTTCTTTAAACTTTCTACGACTAATTGGCAAACAGACCAGATCAGAACAGACCAAATCAAAATATGTAAATGCGCTGGTTTCTATATATCTACAGCTGTTGCAACAGCACTCCAGTTTATTTTTGCAAAGCCTTACTCATATCCATGGACACTATGTAACACTAACAACCTATTTAAAAGTCTGTTCATTGGCAGTAAAAAGAGTAATAATGCTTCATTGATTTTCTTCTAAAAGATATGTGTATTGTTGTTAAAACAAGGTGAATGAACAAATGGAGGTGATACATTTTACTTGATTACTTAAGGACGCATTGGACTTGAAGACAGAAAGAGAAAAAAAAGGAACAGACGAGAACATATACAAACTATGTAGAACAGCAGTTTGTTTATAAATATTAATAAATATTGTTCTAAATAAAGACAACAAAAACTTAGTTTAAGGCTTACTGCTGAGAAAACTATTTATAACCACTTTCTACCAAAGAACAAGTTTAAGGTTAATCAATTGAATAGTTTTGTAGTAATTTTCAGGGCTAGAAAGCTTGAAGTTGAAAACAAAAGAAGAAAATATGTATGCCTTCCCACACAAAAGGATAATATGAACCGTTCCACGAGAAAACCAACAATATGGATTCCGGGCCGACACTTTTCGTTTCAGGGTGATAGAGGTATATAGTGAAGATTCCTGAAACAAAAAGTCCACAGGAGTTTTAGTTTCAGGAATCATCACTATATACCTCTATCACCTCTATCACCCTTCCATTATAGAGAGTTTCTATCAGTTGCAGATATGTTTTCAATGTCCCCTGTTGCAAATTAGTTGTATGTGGAAAAGGGTGAACAGGGAAGAAAAATCATACCCAACTAATACAAGTTAATCTGAAGAATCAGTTTACCTTCGCAATGCTCTCTGCAAACAGGTACTGTGGAAGCATCACCATTACACTTTGGTGTTATTAATCCACAGCTCAAATGCCTCAACACGGTCAAACAAGTTCCTGTAGGCTCCGACGAGTTGCTGTAAAATATGTCTAGGAGATCATCTCGTATGTGACTGTGATTCGTGAGTCCATTCACTGAGGGCAGCATGTAACTGTCATGTCCGAACTCAGAACAGGCGTAGATTGGATTTGTAACACAGGTGGAGGAATCTGGGACTGGCACTGAAATGAACAAGTTTAGTGCTGTTATCCTTCCCATAGCCAACACATTTGCAGCAGACAATTTTGAAAAGGTTGGTGTCTTACCCTTCTGAACCGCCAACAAATCTGCAGCAAACAGTTTTGAAAAAGATAACAAAGAAATATAGGGATAAAATCTCTGTAAATCAATATAGTTATTGAAAAAAGTTTAAACCACTGTGACAAAAAGAGAAATGGCTTATTTTTAATAATTTCGTCTTTTAACACAATGGTTTTTTTTTTAAAAATGCATCTAGCTTGTATATGTAAACAGTTATAGAGCATTGAGAGTGTCCATCTTTTCTGCCACAAATACAATATAAGTTCTCAGGAGTACTGAGTCGGGTTCACTTTAAAAACAACAAAGATTTGAAACAATTCACTTTGAAAGTACAAAGAAAGCATGAATAGTGGTGCATGTATATGACGGGTTACGAACAATTATATCGCTTTAGTCCGCTGAATGAATTATAAATTCCTATGTGCTTCAGTGCCTGCATATGTATAACTTACATTCTCTAGTAAAACCCAAATATCGGCGGGATATTTATTTATACAAGATGGAAAACGAAAACAAGGCTTGAAATCGGATCCTTCCGCCAATTATGTGCATGGTTACAGGTATGTGACTCGGGTGTCTCCGGCCATCTCACAGAAGTAACCGAATGTCGTTGAACACGCACAATTATCTACCGAATCAAAAGCACAAATATGTGTTTTTCCTGAAACGTGCTTTCAACAGTTAATGCGTTCTTTCACAAATGACATTTGACTATTTTGAGTATTCAATAATAATTGGTGAACTATTTTATAGTGCGCACACTTTTGTTCGGCAACTGAACTGTCAACATCAGTAAAATCATTTTGACCGCAATAGTCAGGTTATATTATTTTTCAATTAAACCCAGCTAGAAATACAATATCAGTCAGAGACAAGCTGGATTGATGAATTATAGTACCGGATTAGGTCAGTATTGTTTTATAGAGGTTTTACGCCGTTTCAGAATATAATGTTAGTTTTATCAAGGCAACAGAACACTTTTCCATGATATTGTGTGAACAAACCATTACTAGGCTAGAATATATGTCTTGCCAAAAGGCATTAGGCAATGACGGCCCCTAGTGGGGATCGAATATGGATGCCCATTTCAACACCCCCTCCCAACCACACTTCAACTCAACCACGCGGGATTTATCAGGATGAAGTCCCTTAACTTTTTCTCACATACAGATGCTTTCTGACACTAAAACAGCAGACAACGTTGGAAAACATTTTGACACAAGATGAAATTGCTCATAACAAGCAATTTCTCCTCTTGCCACAATGTGTTTAACTATATTCAATTATAAACCTTTTCATTTATAGAAGGTTTCCATACATCTGTCAAGATGTTTCCTGCTGCAAATGTGTACCATGAGGTAAAGGGTTAACCTTATTCTGCAAACAACATATCTGCATTAGACAACTTTGAAAAGGAAAAAGAAAAAGTATGGAAGATCTCTTTTGATTAAAGTTCATTTATTGAATTATGGCAAAAGAAGAATATATTTATAATTCCCGGACGCTTGTGGAAAAAATAATTTTCATTCAATGAGTTCAATCAATATCCGCTGCTGATGCATCAAAATGCAGGTATAAGGTGAAAGGTTTTGCCAAAAGGAAGTATGGCTACAAATACCTGGAACAGAAAGATGGACTTCTGCGATTAGCTGATCATAGACTGGATATCCTACAACAAATACCCAACAGTAGAATTTCACATCACCATCATGTTGGTCAACTCGTACATTCAAAGTATAATCAACAACAGTGCTGACAGTAAGATTGACTGCATATTTTGTCTGTGCATCATCTTCTAGCATAATATCGCTGTTTCTGGCAATCACGTGATCTCTATCTCCCACGGACCAGTAAAATATTGCCTAAAATAAAAAAGATAAATGTTATTAACATAGTTTCGAGAACTTCAATAAATACCATCCTTGTCAGCAATTTTGAAAGGTAAATATGATGGTTATTAATAGAGAATATTACAAAAGTATGTGCCCGTTAAGAAACCAGAAGGAAAATATAGTTTGACATGCAGTCAATCGTGTGTTTACGACCACCCACGGAAAGAGAACAATCTGGTCTCTGTTAACAGGTGGTCTTTAATTACAGGGTCATTTAAGCAAAACATCAGGAATTTGTAAATTGAAAGCGTGAGGGAATTGCCAAACAAAGTAGTCTGGTGCACTGGTTTGACTGTCCATGTAGTTGTTTAATGATATTAGGATTTTCGTCTTTTGAAAATAGAATAAATTTGCCTATAAGTATAGCCAGGAGTGGAGGTAAATCTTGTAGATCTGGGAACTGTGCATTGTTATAGAGGACTCAAGACTTAAGACTTTATAGGAGTCCGTCTATGGGAAAAGGTACAAGATGGCATTTATAAACGGTGTAATTATTGATCCGACTGTGCATGAACAGGCTAAGCTGCATCTACACTGTTCGCAAACCCAGAATTTACATTTGCGTAAGGACGTGCTCATTTGCAACATACAGATAACCTTTTCCCTCATAAAATATAAAATGTAATCTGATGCCTCTGGAGATGAAGACTTCTGAAAATGTATTTACAAATAACACATAAACATCATATAGATTTTCCTCATAATTGCTAAGATGTATTCCAAATTGTCTGCTGCGGAAATTTCACATGTAGGAAGAGGGTTAATGTAATAATACAATTAACAATGTGATTGGATGTTAAACGTGATTAGTTCTCTGAACGCAAGAATCATGATGCTTGGAAACTCATATTGGACAGCTACAAAAAATATGTACTAGTTGGCTTACAAAAATCATTTTCTATCATGATTTATTAAGAAATCGGATATTTGCTTTAATCCTAGCTCTTTTAAATAAAATTACACGCTAAACGGTATAGATAATCTCAACAAGAGGGCAATTGTGCCCCTGGATCGCTCACATTAGTTAAGTTAACCAAATAGGCTATGACATTAACACATTTTGCGGTCAGGTAAGCAAAGAGTAGTGTAAACAAGATTTCCCTATAGCTTGGTCTAGTGACCCAGTTTTTTTCCCAACATTGCCAATATTCGAACTTGACCTAGATATCATCAAGCCAATCATTCTGACAAAATTTAAACATGTAGGGACCAGGCTTTTATTCGGACATGACCCATATTTAGAATTGGCCTAGCTATCAATAAGACAAATGTTGTGACAAAGTTTCTTGCATATGAAGCAAAATATATATTCTTAAAATGTTAACAAGAAATTTCTAAAATGTGGACCTTAAATTGTTTGCGACCCATATTTGAAGTTGGCATACGTTTTATCAAGACAAACCGTTTCAAGCCGCTGAAGCGAATAATGCAGTCACTATAATTGTTAACAAGCTAATTTTCAATTTTGACCTAGTGATCTAGTTTTTGACCGGACATAACCTATACTAAAAGGTAGCCTATAGATCATTAATATATTTAATCTGACAAAGTTTCAACATACTCCTTGTAAAAATGTGAATTCCAACGTGTTAAGAAGAATTCCCTTCAATTTAACCTTGTGACCTAGTGTTTGACCAAATGTGACCCAATTTCAGATTTGGTTAAGATAATATCAAGGCAAACAGTCTGACAAAGTTTCAAGCTGCTGGCTCAAAAATGCATACTAGAACATATCCTAGACATCATCAATACATTTAATATGGCAACGTTTCACCATGACACCATGACCCATATTCGAAATTGACCTAGATATCATCACGAAAAACATTCTGACAAAGTTCCCAGCTGATGTAGCAATAAATGCAGTCTCTAGAGTCTAAACAAGATGTTTCTTAAATTTGGCAGAGTGACCTAGTTTTGATCGGCATGACCTATATTTAAACGTAGCTTAGACATCATCAAAACATTGACTCTGACAAAGATTCAATATTCACCAAACCTGCAGCAGACACCTTTGAAAATATCTAGGCAACACTTTTTCTCAAATTCAACATTCATGACTGCATGCTTGAAATGGACCTTGCCGCAATTTCTCAAAATTATATCCGCCGAAATTCTTTTTTATAAAATCGGACGGGAAAGGGTAAAAAGCTTAAATTGGCTTTCCACAGGCACTGCTTGTGCTTACCTGGTAGCCGGTCAGGTTGGTGCTCACTGTACATGACAAATATATAGTTTCTCCATAGGAAGCATGTACCGGAGAAGGTGCATCCACCACAGGAAAGCCATCTTGTAAATGTAAAGAGAAAACACAGAAATACTACAGTAACATGTGTATTGCACAAGCAAAGTAAATAAAATATTAGTCAATAAGTTGTTTATCATCTAGATTACATGATAAACATCACTTCACATGGTTAACACTTTCCGACATTAAACAAATCGGAAGGAGACACTTTTTAAATCATCGTGACTAGAATATATACATTTATTGTAAATAAAAGAATAAATTTTGATAAGTGTTTAAAACATTGTGGTAAAAGAAGATATTGCTCATTGTTACCAATTTCTCTTTTTGCCAAAATGTTTTCAAAAGTCATTTGCTGCAGAGGTGTCTGTAAACAGATTATATAAGCCCATCATTTTATAGTAAAAAATATTCTAAAAATTTATTGACTGATTGGAGTTTAATTGTGTTATCAATGGTTAATCAGTTATATCATGGTGACCAGTTTACCTTACATGTTTTTAATTGTCTTTTCACACCAGTACTCAACACTACATTCTACCTTCCTACAAAGAATATTTAGCCCATTTGTTGAAGACAAATAATGCTTTTTACAATTACCTTTTGTCAATTATCAGAAAGAATGAATGGCCGAGTTGTGGTTTGAACTAATATCACCTGGATAGATATCCATTGTCTTTGCTGACTGAGCTATCGGCCCTCGTCTTTACTGACTGAGATATCGGCCCTTGTCTTTTCTGACTGAGCTATTGGCCATTGCCTTTGCTATCTGAGTTATCAGCTCTTGTCTTTATTGACCGAGTTATCGGCCATTGTCTTTGCTGACTGAGCTATCGGCCCTTGTCTTTACTGACTGAGTTATCGGCCCTTGTATTTGCTGACTGAGCTATGGGCACTTGTCTTTACTGACTGAGCTATCGGCCCTTGTCTTTACTGACTGAGATATCGGCCCTTGTATTTTCTGACTGAGCTATTGGCCATTACCTTTGCTATCTGAGCTATCAGCCCTTGACTTTACTGACTGAGCTATCGGCCCTTATCTTTACTGACAGAGCTATCGCCCCTGTCTTTACTGACCGAGCTATCGGCCATTGTCTTTGGTGACTGAGCTATAGGCCCTTGTCTTTGTTGACTGATCTATCGGCCCCTGACTTTACTGACTGAGCTATCGGCCTTTGTCTCTGATGACTAAGCTATCTGCCCTTGTCCTTACTTACTGAAGTATCCCGGCTTCATGCTTTGTATAAAATCCATAATAGTCAATCAAATTAATCAAGCTGGGGTTTGTTTTGTTTGGGATTAGGGAAAAACAAGTAAAAGAACTGTAAAAAAACCATTGTCCCCAACTGGGGGTCAATGTCAGGTAGGTACAATATAATTGGAGATATGGACTGGACAAGCTAGTTCTTTAAATTGGTACAGATCACACAGATGTGCGACACCCCTTCTTCCCCGAATGCATCTTGAGACCAAATTAGTTAAACGTAGGTGAGATAAGATAGGTGATATGGCGCAGACAAGCTTTTTCTTACATGATTCAATAGTGAACGACAGAGTAATATATTTTCGTACAAGACACGTCTTCTTTCGAAGATGCATCATCAAACCATAGTTGGTAACCCTGGGTGTGATAATGTAGCAGATATTGCCTGGACAAGGTTTTTTGATAAATGGAATGGGGTGAGAGGTCAAGATCAAAGTCACAGGGGACCCATTTTCTTTTCAGGATGCATCTTTAGAGCAAATTTCCTATCTACAGGTTTGATAACATTGGAGGTATTTCCTGGACAAGCATTTTCATTAAATGGTGTCGGATGTCAAAGGCAAAGTCACAGTGAAACAATTGTGGTATGCAACATGCAACACATTTTCTTGTACAGAAGATATATATGGCACAGACTAGGTTGGCCAGAAGGATGGAAGTGATTGTCATACCAATGGAAGGACGCAAACATATATTCCCGCATCAGGTTACCCGCATGAGGACTAATAAGATGTCAAACATGCAAGGTTGCTCTCGATTAATGCTGATATCAATGACTCGGAGGTAGTCTTTCATGCGAATGACTACATCATGATTATTTTCTAACCCTTTCCCAAATATGCAGCATACTACTTTGAAAACATCTAGGCAAAAAGATGGAAACTCTCTATAAATGAAAGAGCAAGACATGAAAAGTTGAAAATGTTGTTTTCTAAATTAATATTCTGCAGAGGCATCAGAAAGCCTCATTTTTTTGGAAAGCGTTAATTGAAGAGTAAATGAATAGCCAACTAAACATAACAAAACAGAATATAATTTTTGTTTGCTATAAGTAAATACAATACTTTTAACAATTTAACAAATAGAGAGGCAATGAAGAACAAAAACATATAATATACATTCAAACTTTATTGTGAATGATCACTGTGAGGTCCTGCGTGAATTCGCATAATAAATATAATTCATTAAATTAAATATTGCTTTCTTTGTTACTTGATATCATTAGAATTTAGAATTCCTTTAAATTTGGCTATGTATAATAGTACGATTTTAAAAATTATTTGCGTAAGTCTATAAAATGAGGACATATTAGTAAGAAATGATACTCACTTTCAAAAGTTTTCAAATGAGGAAATGTGCATAATCTATTGAATTGCGGGATATTGATATTTCTACCTTTTTCATTTTCCAGGTCATTTGAAGATAGTCGGAATCTAGTTAAAACATATTCAATTTTGTAATCCAGATAATTTTCATATTTAAATTCATGTTTAAAGTTAGTTAAACCTAAAACACTCAATATCCGTTTCATATGAAACCCAGTTTAAGCCATCATATTTCATATTATTGATTGCGTTTGTTTTTAACATTTTGTTAATTCTTTTTGTTATTGATTTATCATTAAATTCAAAATGTTAGTCCAATGTTTAATCATGTTATATTTTCTCAAAACTGACAGCGGAATATACGCCCTAACTTATTGCCGGTAGATGAGTAGATTTTGTTTACAGATACTACTTTTCAAAAAAAAAATTATTAAAAATAAGATCAACGTAAACCCTAAATGTCTGATACTGTGAGCATTACAGGTAGTACTAAATTATCAAACAAATTCATATTGAGAAAGTAGACAGAATAAAGTAAATAAATATTTGGATCCCTTATCGGAAAAGTTTGTTTGTGTACTAAACCATAATGTAATGTCTTGTAAAAATTTACACCTAAATAGTTGAATTCTACAACTTTCTCAATTTTTTCATTATCAAAAAATATATATTTATTGGAGTTTTACGCCGCTTTCAACGTTATTTAAGTTATATCACGGCGACAGTTCACTTATTCATGATCCCTTGGTAAACAAACCAGTACTAGGCTAGAGAATGTGCCTTGCCCAAGGGCAATCCACCATGACCGTGGTGCCGCGACTGTGGATCGAACCCGGGACACCCAGTTTCGAAATCCCTGACGCTAACCCACTCGACCACAGCGGATTCCTTTATAAAAAAAATACATATTTTGTCTACTTTTTCTGTTTTCAAATACCATGACTTTTGTTTTCTTTGTGTTGAACTTATTTGTTGGCAATAGTAATCTAAATTTTCTAACATGATTTTGATTGAATTTGGTGATGTAGAGAACATAATTTGATCATCTGCATATGAGGTTGAAAACAATTTAATTTCATCTAAAGTAAATATTCCTCGATATCATAATCATTAATGAACATGATGAACAAAAGAAATGAACTGTGGTCACCCTGTTTGACGCCCTCCTGTGATAAAATTGGTTCTGAGGTATTTGAATTGATTCTTACGGCCGATTTGACAGATTTATACATTGCCTTAATTGCGTTTATCATTTTAGTACTAACATTTCCTTCTATTAATTCATTCCAGAGAAGACCTCTATTAATTTTGTCCAAAGCTTTTTCATAGTTTAATTAATCCCCCTTACCTGACACACTGACAATCTGTTATTTTATCATTACTTTGTGTCCAGATCGACAATGTATTAAATAATAATTGGGAATATATTTTGGCTAATACGTTATTTAATGTTTTTCCTCTATAATTTGATGATTCAGTTCGATCACCACTTCTACATATTGGTACTATGTAACATAGAGACCAACTGTCAGGGTATATACTGTTTGAAAATAGATATTAAATAAATTTAAGAGATGCTCTTTGATGACACTATAAGATGCATTTATTATTTCAGCCGATATATTATCAGGTCTTGATACTTTATTTATTTTTTCTTGAGAAAAAGCCTTTTGTAATTCTGGCTCACTTATAGGATGATCTAATGTGTCATCATCAATACCATTTGCAGAAGAATGTCCATTAGACAGCGCTTGACTATCCTACCTCTTGCTATCTAATGGGATGTGGACTCTAATGTAGTTAAGGTTAGCATGCAAAATGCTAACCAGATTGTTTTCGTAAATAAAAAGGGCAACAATTTGCATTATATGCAAGAAAGAGTTATCTTACTTGATTATTTACATAGATGTTATTGTTGGTAAGGGGCTGAATAAAGTGTCCATGCAATGCATCAAGGAGTAACTGATATATGGATATTAATTTAGTTGCACGCAAAACTTTAACGATAATTCCCAAGTAAAAAAATTGCCATAATTGGCATTAAATGCAGGATAGAGTTTTATAAGCTGAATGATTACACATATGTGATGTCTGGGAAGGGTTGGATACATTTTAAATGCAATGCATCAAGCAGTGAATAAGATATGGACTTTTAATTTAGTTGAACGCAAAACTTTAATCAGAATTTCTAAGTTAATTCTAATTTGCATTTAACGCAGGACAGAGTAATCTTACTTAATTAGTTACATAGGTGTGATATTTGGGATGGGATACTTTGTAGAAAGTTTCAATACAATGCAACTAGTAGTTACTGAAATATGGACCATTAAATTAGTAGCATGTTTGCAGGATATAGTTATTTAACTTGATTGTTTGCGTAGGTATGATGTTTGGGAAGGGTTGTATAAAGTGCCAATGTAATGCATCAAGCAGTTAATACATAAGTAAAAAAAAATGCCTTTAATTTGCATTAAATGCAGAATAGAGTTATCTTATTTAATGTTTAAAATAGGTGTTATAGCTTTGTAGAAAGTATCAATGCCATGCATTTAGTAGTTAGTGAGATATGGACCATTAACTTAGTTGCAAACACATCTTTAACCAGAATTTCTAAGTAAAAAAGGGCAATAATTTGCATTTAATGCAGGGAAGATATTTTTCACTGAATTATTAACATAGGTGTGATAGATGGGAAGCTGTGTAGAATGTTTCGATGGAATACATGCAGTATTAACTGAGTTATCATGACATATATGTACTTGAATGCCAAACCTTAACCAATGTGTGATGCCGTCGCCAGGGTGAGTACATTAACTCTCATATTATATTGATAGTAAAGCTAAAAGAAGACAATTTGCAACTAGTGTAGATACAGATTGAACCTGAGTATATGTGCAGTTTGGTCTGGCTCGGCATTGTTCACAAATTAGTGGCAGATGATTTCAAAATGTTCTGGCAAGAATTTTCAATTTAGATTAGATATCATGGATAGGTAGGCATATTTGTATCTACATAGTCATAATGTATGGTCTTCTAAGTTCAGAATGTAACTATAGTTTGTCTTCCACTGGAACAAGTCACGTAAAGGTTTTTAAAATAATGCTCACCTGGTATTGTAGGTGTGGTACTTGGCAAAGTTGAAGTAAGAGGAAGCTCTTGTGTTGCATCAGATGTCGTGTCTGCCATTGAAGTACTTGTTCTTGCAGGCTCGGTTGGTATGACTGCTGGAACAAACATTGGGTTTCTTGTGTTATTCTAAATCATCGAGTTTACTTTCTCGTATTGTGAAATAATTACATTTTACCTATGTTGCCTTGTGATCGAGTCTAAAGCCACAATGTGATTTCAG
The DNA here is from genome assembly GCA_031761405.1 of Serripes groenlandicus. Lineage (NCBI taxonomy): Eukaryota > Metazoa > Mollusca > Bivalvia > Cardiida > Cardiidae > Serripes > Serripes groenlandicus. The sequence continues at coordinate 10,409,895 of JASEVX010000010.1, forward strand.
CAATCTATTAATTCTCCATTTTCCAATCAGTTTTAAAACAACAATGTTACCTTCTCAATGTCCTTTATTTGTTTATTCATAACCTTGTTTCACAAAAAGACGCCTTCTAAATCCTCTGCAGCAGACACCGTTTGAAAATATAGTTGCAAACTGAGAAATTTCTCTTAGTGAGCAATTTCTACTTTTGCCACAATATTTTAACCTCTATACAATGACTATACTTTCGTGTAAAGATTTTATCCTTAGTTATACCTACATGTTTTGAAAGTCGTCTGCAGCAGATGTGGCAAAAAGTTAAGATGTTCTCAATTCAATCAATAAAGGTCTTTATAAAATAGGTAATGATCAGAGAATATCTTTCATAATAGTGGGGATGAAAGTCTGTTGTGTCCTTTCTGTTTAAGACTATTCCTTTTGGTTAGTTGCTGGGCTAAGACAACTCTGGTACCCAGTTTTAAGTAACCAGCCAAGATTGGATTATAACATGTGTCCAGTCGGACCCAGGAGACAAAGCAAGGCATATGTGTTTTGACTTTGACTGTTGACTGAGACAACTCAATACTCTTTAAGACCAAGCAAATGATGATATAATGCAGGTTATAATGATATATACGGGTGGATTGACAGAATATAGTCCATCAACCCTTATATCGTGGTATGCATTTACCAGCAACTTATTAGTACCCACAACAAGGAGTTAAAGGTCAAATAAGTCCCTACTTGCGAAGAGGTAAAAGTTTGCTTTTGTGAACAGCGTAGATCTAGAGCACCGTGTACATCAGCACAGTTGTATAAAGATCCGCACTGTTCACATTTTACTTACATAATCCTGATAGATGCTTCTGTCAAATTATGTAGATTATGGTGATACAGGGCAAACGTGTAGCCAGATCTAAATTGATAATGTTCAGAAACGCTAACTCTTACCTTTTCCAATCGGCAGTCTCAAATTGAAAATATTTGTACATGATCTAAACTGTCAATGTTCAGAAACGCTAACTCTTACCTTTTTCCATTGGCGGGCTCAAATTCAGATTTTTGTACATGAATTTTTCTTTGAGTACCCACAACATAGGTGTTAAGATTCGCCTGATTGAATCATTTTGCGATGCCTATGTCACCAATATAAAGCCAGGCCATCAGGCACATCTGACCCATGCTCTTTATTGCTCACCTCAACATTTTTATCTTTCTATTTCTAGAATTGTTCTATGAACTCCTTCAAACACATTCAGCATTGAAAGGTTTTAAATTATGTATAACAAGGATCTATGGACATTCAAACATTCCTGCATACAATAAATCTGACGCAGACGACTTTGAAAACATCTTCGCAAAAATATGAAAACTACTTGTAAATGAAAATATAATTATTGAATAGAGTTGAAAACATATTGGCAAAAGTCACCTGCGACAGAAAGAATATGTATGTGGGAAAGAGTTTAATAAGATACTTAATCAATCAGAAACAACATACCTGGACATTCCCCTTTAAATGATGTTACACTTAAAACTACAGCATCAAGTCCTTGCATTTCGAAAATTACACTATAAGTCCCATTTGGTAAACGTACATTGAAACTGTGTGTTGAAACGTTTTTAGGGTTATTTGCCAAGGGTCTAGTTGTATCGAAATAGGCAAGCACATTTAGACTGTTAGAAGTATTGGAGACAATTCGGATACTTGTCTGCTCATTGCGCAAAAAGTTGTTTATTACAAAGTTAACTGTATAACAAGTTTCAGTCACTATCGTCATCCCTGGTGATTCTATATATCCGAAGTCAGAATTGTGCATGGTGAGGTTTGAACCTGAAACATAAATTAACCACTCTCTGTTAAACCTTTACAACATACAACAGATCTGCAGCAGACGACTTTGAAAACACAGTGACAAACACCTGAACAATCTCCATAAAATATAGCTTAATTGTTAAATAAAGTTGAAAACATTTTGGCCAAAGGAGAAATTGCTCATCATAAGCAATTTCACCTTTGGCAACAATTATTTCAAAAGTCATCTGCTGCTATTGCGTCAAATGGGTCTGCAGATGGTAAAGGGTTAAACATATCATTAACTTAAAATCTCTATAAATGAAAGAACAAGAAGTTTATTCGTTTAATTCAGATCCCCCGCCATAATAAAAACTGTAAAAGATTGCTAGTACCACATTGGTATACCAGTTCCTAAACTAGAATGATTACAAAGTATTTCTAAAATGTGACCATTGATGAGATTGTCAGTTGGCGTATTTGGGAAATGTGTCCTGCCCACTAAATGCCATGTAATTGATCAATTAAAAAAAATAAACAATGTACAGCGTCACCTAAAACCAAATTATTGAGAAATTATTTTTTACCTCATACCATTACTTTCGCAGGATAAAGTTTTAAGTTGGCATACATGGAAAACAAGTCCTGCCACTAAATGCCATTTGATGGATCATTCAAGATAGATTAAACTTTGTAGAGCATCATATAAGAAACATGATTTGTCATTTGTTTTTTAAACCTTTATTTTCAGCTGAGAAGATTGTTCAACCATCTGGAGCAGACGACTTTTAAAAACATTGTGGCAAATGGGAAAAATTGCAAATAAAGAGCATTATTTTAGAGATATTTTACATATTTCATTTTCATAATTTTAAAGTCGTCTGCTGCATATTTGTTGTAGCTAAAGTGTGGACTGAATAAAATATTACAAAGGGCGGATGAAGAGAATTCAGAGCCGTTGGTGCTTATGTGAGTTAAAACTTAATCAAACCTATCGCATTTTCACAATATATCCTCATCACAACACAAGGAAATCTGACTGGAAATCAAACACGGCCTTAATAACATGTACTTTAAGATGCAACCCATTTGATCTGCGGGGAAGTCAATCTCAGCTGAGTCTTTGTATCAATAAACATTGTAACCGAGTTTGGTGAGGTAAATTGGATAAGGATTGTTTTAGTTGAGAGTAAGATATCTTAAGTGGAAGAAGCCTATCAGTCACAGCCTGCACTTAAACCCCATTCGCACATAACACAACCACAAATCTGCAGCAGACGAAAATATGTGGGTAAAATTATGGAATTTATCTATGAATAAAAGTGTAACGATTATATTGAGTTGAAAATATTTTGGCAAAATGTGTAATGGCTCTTGATGAGCAATTTCGTCTTTTGCAACAATGTTATCAAAAAGCGTTATACACCAAATGCATAAAATGCATGCAACGTCTGTAAATGAGAAAGGGATATAGGTGTTCCAATGAATGAAATGATAGTACGCCCTCTTTTACCCTTTAACAAATCCACAGACGACGTGTGTGAAAACATCTGAAAACACTATTGATATTACTATAAATGAAAACAACGTATGATAAAATTGCGACAAAAGTAGTAATTTCACTTTTTGCAAGATGTTTCAAAATGGACCTGCAAGTGTGAAAGGGTTAAAACTGGGTGTATGAAACTAATGGAATGCAATATTGGCAACCTCCTACCACTGTGCATGAATGTCTTAAATTGAAAAAGGCTTTCATTGATATACTGAGGCATTTACTGATCCATCTTATTAAAACCTTCTTTGTTCAGTCTGTATGAAGAGTTTACAGTAATATACTGAGACATTTACTGGTCCATCATAATGATACCTCCTTTGTCCAGTCTGTATGAAGGAGTAACAGTGATACAACTGGGGCATTTACAGTTACATCTATCTGATACCTTCTTTGTTCAGTCTTTCTGAAAGGGTAAGTGACATACTGGGGCATTTACTGATCCATCTTACTGATACCATCTTTTTTCAGTCTGTCTGTATAAAGAGTAACAGTGACATACTGGGGCATTTACTGATCCATCTTACTGAAACCTTTTTTGTTCAGTCTGTATGAAAGGGTAACAGTGGTATACTGGGGACATTTACTGATGCATCATACTGATACCTTCTTTGTTCATTCTGTATGAAGGGGGTAACAGTGATATACTGAGACATATACTGATGCATCATACTGAAACCTTCTTTGTTCAGTCTGTATGAAAGGGTAACAGTGACATACTGGGGCATTTACTGATCCATCTTACTGATACCTTTTTTGTCCTGTCTGTATGAAGGGGTAACAGTGATATACTGGGGGCATTTACTGATGCATCATACTGATGCCTTCTTTGTTCAGTCTGTATGAAAGGGTAACAGTGACATACTGGGGCATTTACTGATCCATCTTAGTGATACCTTCTTTGTTCATTCTGTATGAAGGGGTAACAGTGATATACTGGGGCATTTACTGATCCATCTTACTGATACCTTTTTTGTTCAGTCTGTATGAAGGGGTAAGAGTGACATACTGGGGCATTTACTGATCCATCTTACTGATACCTTTTTTGTTCAGTCTGTATGAAGGCATAACAGTGATATACTGGCGCATTTACTTATCCATCAGACTGATACCTTCTTTGTTCATTCTGTATGAAAGCGTAACAGTGACATACTGGGGCATTTACGGATCCATCTTACTGATACCTTCTCTGTCCTGTATGAAAGCGTAACAGTGACATACTGGGGCATTTACGGATCCATCTTACTGATACCTTCTTTGTTCAGTCTGTATGAAGGGGTTTCAGTGATATACTTGGGCATTTACTGATCCATCTTACTGATAGTTTCTTTGTTCAGTCTGTATGAAAGGGTAACAGTGATAAACTGGGGCATTTACGGATCCATCTTACTGATACCTTCTTTGTTCATTCTGTATGAAGGGGTAACAGTGATATACTGGGACATTTACTGGTCCATCTTACTGATACCTTCTTTGTTCAGTCTGTATTAAAGGGTAACAGTGATATACTGGGGCATTTACTGATCCATCATACTGATACCTTCTTTGTTCCGTCTGTATGAAGGGGTAGCAGTGATATACTGGAGCATTTACTGATCCATCTTACTGATACCTTTTTTGTTCAGTCTGTATGAAGGGGTAACAGTGATATACTGGGGCATTTAATGATCAATCATACTGATACCTTCTTTGTTCATTCTGTATGAAAGGGTAACAGTTTGTTCACAGCATTTCAGTCATAGTTTGGATTTTCATGGGTATATGTTCCAATAATGCTAGTTTGCTTCTCCTTATACCAGCATATCAGTTGACAGTCTTAATGCTATACCAGCATTTCAGTATAAATGCTATACCAGCATTGTACCAGCATTTCAGATTAAATGCTATACCAGCATATCTGTCTAAATGCCATACCAGCATATCAGTATAAATTATGTACCAGCATTTCATTATATATGCTATACCAGCATTTCAGTAGTAATGCTATACCAGCATTTCAGTCTAAATGCTTTACCATCATTTTAGTCTAAATGCTATACCAGCATGTCAGTCTAAATGCTATACCAACATTTCAGTCTAAATGCTATACCAACATTTATTGATTTCAGTCTAAATGCTATACCAGCATATCAGTATAAATTCTGTACCATCATTTCATTATAAATGCTATACCAGCATTTCAGTATAAATGCTATACCAGCATATCAGTCTAAATGCTATACCATCATTTCAGTCTAAATGATATACCAACATTTAAGTCTTAATGCTATCCTAGCATTTCAGTCTTAATGATATACTAGTATTTCAGTCTAGATGCTATACCAGCAGAGCTTAATGATATACCAGCATTACAGTCTCAATGCTATACTAGCAACCAAGGTGTCAGGAAAGGAAGTCACTTCTACCATTTTTAAAATCGTGGTATGACCAGATTGATCTCGAGGTAGACACTCTTACCAGTATACCACCAAGGCGGTGTGAAACATGAAAATAAACAAGAGCACCACAAGTCAACCACAACGGTCTTCAAATTTGAAAAGGGGCATTTCTGAACAATTATTTAAGCCAAAGGGCATGTGACTTTGCATGTTCGAACATTGTTTGGATTGGACCCAAATTTAGAACTTCTTCTTCAGGGAAAAAAGCATATGTTTTTTAATGTCGTTGCATCGTTTCTCCATGACGCATGGAATTGTTACAGGTACCATATGTAACATTGTCAATTCTGTACATTATGGAACTTATATTGTCGATTTGAATATGCAAACTCCCATTTTTGTGTATATTTATTTAATATTTTGTTTCGTACTATGTATCGTGTAGGGATATGCAGTTGCATATACACCTGTGTTATTGTATGGTTCTTCGTGTATATATAGTGCCATTCCTGTGTATATACTTTAGCTATGAACACTTTCTAGAGGGCCTCGGTTGAACACATTCAATTTCGTTTCGTGAGAGTGTTCTTTAATGGGGTTTCTTTTTGAAAAGTGGACACTCTTCTTCCGTGCACTTATTTTGTTCCAGATGTTTTCAACCTTTTCTATCAGATGATAGGCATTGGCTTTGATGATTTATTTTTGTGTATAACCTTCCGTTTTTTGTTTGTTTATCATAGTGTTCATCTTTATATGATCTTCATATATTGGAGGAAATAAAGATTACCATCATTTCATTATAAATGCTATACCAGCATTTCAGTATAAATGCTATACAAGCATATCAGTCTAAATGCTATACCAGCATTTCAGTCTAAATGCTATACCAGCATTTCAGTCTTAATGCTTTCCTAGCATTTGAGTCTTAATGATATACCAGCATTTCAGTCTAGATGCTATACCAGCATATCAGTCTTAATGCTATACCAGCATTACAGTCTTAATGCTATACTAGCAACCAAAGTGCCAGGGAAGGAAGTCACTTCTACCATTTTTAAAATCGAGGTATGACCAGATTGATCTCGAGGTAGACACTCTTACCAGTATACCATCAAGGCGGTATGAAACATGAAAATAAACAAGAGCACCACAAATCAACCACAACGATCTTCAAATTTGAAAAGGGGCATTTCTGAACAATTATTTAAGCTAAAGGGCATGTGACTTAGTATAGACATGCTTATTGTTCCTAGGAACATGTGTTTCAAGTTTACTTTGAAAATGCTAAACGGTTTATAAGTAATGAAGTAAGGTTAAAGTTTGTTTTGTAAAGACGCAGACGCAAAGGGTATCTTTGAAAAACAGACGAGCTAAAAATCATACTTACCTAAATGATAAACATTGAAGAGCCTGTACCCACAGATATAACTCTCATTAAAGGTACATGACAAGCGGCTTGGATCTGAAATGTAAACAGATATAACTCTAATTAAAGGTACATGACATGCGGCTTGGATCTGAAATGTTAAAAGAGATTCAGCCATGTGTAACCAAGCTAAATAATTGATTGTTGTGGTAAAGACACTTAAATTAGATGTTGAATTTGTTGGTGTCGAGGATACAACACATTTTTGCGACACATCTTTGCGACACATATATAGACACATATGCAGCAGACAACATTTGAACAGATTTAGACAAAGGCGGAAATTACTCAGGATGATCAATTTATATTTTAGCCATAATGTATTAGACAATTACATTCTTTTTTTTATTTTTAGAGAGTTTCCACATTTTCCCCTAGATATGTTCAAAGTCCTCTGCTGCCGGGGCATACAAATACATCTTTACTGTTTGTGAAGAAGCTATAAAAGCAAAAAAGAAGCTTCTGATGTACAGTGTTCATTTAGAATGCATTGTGTATATGTGTTAAATCTTATCAACATTAGGAGTAGAGAACGTGTAATGCACTCTTACCGCATCGTTGTTCATCCACTCCAGACGGACAATCCCTTATACCATCACAAGCGTCGGAGGAATTATAACATGATCCATCACCGCAAGAAAATTGGGTAGTCTTGCATGGGATCTCTGTTAGGAAATAATGATTATAACACTTATTGTCGCATGTTTATTAAACACTTTCCCTCATATAGAAGCTTTCTGACGCCTCTGCAGCAGACGGCTTTTTGAAAGCATAGTCACAAAAGAAGAAATTGCTCAAAACGAGCAATTTCTCCTTTTGCCACAAAGTTTTCCACTTTTAGTCATAGGTTATCCATTCAATTATAGAGATTTTCTATTTTTTGACAACATATGTTCAAAGTCGTCTGCTGCAGAATTGTCCAATGAGGGAAAGGGTTAAACCTTATTTCATATGCAGACACATAGTTTAGCCATCTGCAACATCGATGATTTTTAGTAACATGACAGAGTTCTCAAAAAGGGGCATTTTCTCACAAAGTTTTTAACTTTTTGAAATAATAATTATTTCATTCAAGTAGATTTTCATAATTTCGCCTTAAAGTTTTCAAAGTCATCTGCTACTTTAATGTAATATCTGGCTTATAAGTTGCGTTTCAATGTTGCTGAAGAACAGGTCATGTCCACTGTTTGAACGCTATATAATTTCATATTCAAGTGAATAATGGTAATTAGATGCCAAATGAACAGTTATACAGATTACAAACTTGTTTACACTTAACCCTCTTCCAAATTCAGACGCATTATGACGCCTCTACAGCAGACGATTTTAAAACAAACATTCCGTTAAAAGGAGAAATTGCTCATGATAAACAACTTTTGGTTCGAATCATGTTTAGGACTGCTTTCAACTATATTCAAGTTCTGTTTAGTTACAAGATATATTAGTAACCATATCCAGATGCATCAGTTGTAATGCTTTTCAGTTCTGGTTCATTTGCCACAATATTTTTACATCTGTATCAAAGATAATTTCAATTGTTTCTAGATGTAAAATGTTATGCAAAATTAAAGAGAACATTAGCCATGGGGTTCAGATCCCCAGACTGGTCATACCAATGACTATTTTAAAGGTAGTAATGGCTACCCTTTTTGTCACACAGGGTTACAGTCTTAGCATTACGACTAACTTGCTGGTGTTTAGGATAAATGGTACTGATTTCCTATCCATGATGTAACTGAACAATTGTTGAAAGTGAATTTAAACACAAAACAATCAATCCATTAACAAATGGCACAACATTTTCAATCTTTAAGCAAAGGTATGTGCAATTCATTGTATTTTGAGTACTTTGCATCATACATTTAAAATCGTACTCCTTTCCAACATGAAGTCATATTTTAATGAAGTTGCAGCAGAAGACTTTTAAAAACATCATACCATACAGAGCATTTTTTCAATTTACTGAGTATGTACATAATACATAAATGACAGCTCTGCAATATATTATAAATATGTTGTGATAAGATGGGCAACAAAAGTCGTAATAATGAAAACAATATCAGAAATAAATTAAGAATAGGATAAAACAAAGGAAAAGAATTATTGACAAATTAGATAGAAGCTTGTTTTATATTTATATACAATTATCCTATGTTTTGTATAAAACGGACATGTATAAAGAACAGGTGTATATATCTATGGTATAAAGGAAAACTGAAAAAGCTTGTTTCTAACTATATTCCCTTTTTCGAAACAATAAAAAAAAGGAAATGATTATGGAAACTTGTATTATTCGCCGGAAGAAGCCGTCTACTATATTTGTATTCGTTTTTCAGATTTCACATTGGAGGACAAGTTGTTATAAGGATAAACGTAATGTAAACGCTTCGAACATATTGCGGTTGCGATTGTTTGATAACACTTAGTTGGGATATATCTGAAACGAAATTCATGTTTCATAAATTTTCAGTTTGGGTTTGATTAGAGTATTTCAGTTTATGTCATGCAACTTACAATGATTTAGACGCTTATATTAAAGTATCATTACAATATCCGCATTACATCTTTGCTATAGTAACTCCACATTACTGAATGTTCTTTTAGGTTAAAAAAGAGGACTTGATTTGTGCAGATTTCATGTAATGTTAACCTATGCATTTATACAATAGTAAAAACAAGTCAATGTCGTATTGCAAGCAATACAAAGGTCCCCTACCGGACGAAGACAGCACATTCTATAGTGTATGTGCATTTTCGGAAAAAAAACCAGCAATGCACTGCATACATTTTGGATACAGTCCTATTAATTTCGTTTCGATCTTTGACCTGTAAGTGTGACCTTGACCTTTGACGTACATGCCTGTGTCTTGTGCGGCACATGTCAACTAATCATGGTGAACATGTTTGTCCAGTAACTTGGGAATTATATGATGCATGGTTTCTCTTTTCGACCATTCATACAGTGTGACATTGACCTTTGAGGTACAGGGCTGTGGCTGGTGTGCCACATGTCACCTCGTCCTGGTGAACATGTGTGCACTGTAACTTGGGAATACTATGATGCATATTTGAGATGTGAGCCGGACAAAGTACAGTCCTATCAAACAGTACTCATTTCGACCATTGACCTCTAAGCGTGACCTTGACATTTGAGGTACAGACCTGTGTCTTTTGCGCTAAATGGAACCTAATCATGATTAAAATGTGTGCCCAGTAACTTTGGGAATTATATGATGCATGTTTTGTTGATGGATAGTTAAGATGCGGGCCGGACAAGGTAGAGTCCAAGCAAACAGTACTCATTTTGACCTTTGACCTCTAAGTGTGACTCTGACATTTAAGGTACAGGTCTGTGCGACACGCCGCCTTATCATGGTGAACGTTTTTGCCAAGTTTCTTGGAAATCCTATGATGGATGATTAAAATGCGGGCCGGACAAGGTTAGGCTGGACTGACGGACTGACAGATTGACAGACATAATCGACCAAACCTCTCTCTGACCGATAGGGGACTAATAAATGTTGTGTCTTATATAGCTCCTAAAATTTCACCTATCCCTTATTGTTGATAAAAAATATACAGCAGTTGAATTTGAAAACATCTATGCAAAAATGAGCAAAATTTCCATAAATAAAATTATTCATTTTGGAATTTTGTTGATAAACTGCTTTTTGTTTTCACCACAATGTTTATAAAGTTCGTATCCTGTGTACACATGCCTCTGTAGTAGGACAGAAGAGGTGTTAATCACATGTCCAGCGGATTGAGGGTCTTAAAATGGACAACTAATAAGGACTGACCCTAGCAACAGCCACACAGTTTGGCAAGTTGCCCAACAAACTGCAAATCTTATAAATGCGATCTTCACTTAAATTAGCATTGACTCAATGTAGATTAAGTAAAAATTAATAATAAACAGTGGGGCCATGATTGCTTTGCTATGGATTGCTCACCTGATTCAATAGAACTTTGTGAATGGTCACCTAAGGAACACTTTGGCCAAGTAATTTCGAAATCAGGCCTATACATTTGACAAGAAATTGTTTAAAGATTTCACTAAATTTTCATACAAGTAATCAAGCATCAGCGCCAGGCAGCCAAGTTTTAAACGGATTGGAATATTTTTAACAATCTTGGTAGAGAGTCACCAAAAAAGCTGCTGTATCAAATTATTTTCAAACCGGACCAGGACTTTTGGACGATTTTAGAAATTTCACTATGGACATATATATATTTATAAGGAAAACGAGCTCCACCAAACTGGTGGCCATGTTTTTCAAAAGGTCAGAATATGTTGAACATTCCTGAATTAAAGAGGGTTATCCAAGGATAATTTGTGACAAAATCTTCAAATTGGGACAGTACTTTTGGAAAAGAAGAATTATAATGTTTTCACCATTTATACAAATATTAAAAACAAGCCCCTCCCCTGGAGGCCACGTTTAGAAGCAAATCATAGTATTTTGAACAATATTGGTAGAGAGTCACACTGATACATAAAAGTATCCATGGAAAATAAATAAATCTAGTTTTAAAATCTGGATTTTTTTATGTTCAATGATTATCATGATTACTAAAGTGTATAACTGTTTATGATAAATTCACTTCCTTAAAAAAAGAAATGCAATTTACAATCATGTTTTACTTGACGCCTAACCTACCCGTGACGTTTGTATACGCATCATAATTGTGTACCGTTTCATGAACTTCAATTATCTAAGAAGCATGTATTAATTAACCCTCTCCCACATGTAGACTCATTTTGACCCTCTGCAGCAGGAGACGTTTGAAAGCATCGTGGCGAAAGGGGAACTACGTCATAATGAGCGATATTTATATTTGCATTGATGTTTACAACTCTTTTCAATAATAACATTCTTAGTCGTCTGCAGCATATTTGCTGTATGTGGGAAAGGGTTGATACAGACTTCCCCGGCGACATTGATGCATTGCATCCACTTTCTATTGTACTATCATTTAAATGTACACATTATAAGCGATGTGATTCTGAATGGTAATGGGGGACAAATATTAAAAAACTCATAAAAGCAGCTATATGTACATAACACTGGTCTGGAACAAACCCTTTCCCGCATAAAACAAATCTGCAGCACTTGATTTTTAAAACATCAATATTCAAATACAGAAAATCTAAATAAATAAGTAAATTGTTGAATAGATTTGAGGTTAACAAAAGCCATCTGCAGCAGGTGTGTCAAAAATCAACTGCATGTAGAAAAGGATTAACCCTTTCGCACATGGAGACGAATTTTGACGCCACTACAGCAAATGACTTTTGAAATCATCGTGGCTACAGGAGAAATAGCTCATAATGAGCATTATCTCTTTTGCAATGCATCTGCATGGAGGAAAGGATTAACCCTTTCAAACATGGAGATAATTTCTGACGCCACTGCAGCAAATGACTTTTAAAAGCATCCAAACAACAGGAGAAATTGCTAATAATGAGCAAATTTCCCCTTTGCCATAATGTGTTCAACTTTATTCCATAATGATACTTGTACTTACAAGATATTTCAATATTTTTGCTTATAACCTTTTAAAGTTATCTGCTGCATATTTGGTATACGTCTGAATGGAATAATTGCGGGTGCAAACAACAAAACTTACCAGGAATCAGCCGTGGTCGAGTGGTAAGCGTCGGGGATTTTTAACCGGACGTCCCGGGTTCGATCCCCGGTCGCGACACGACGGGCATGGTGGAGTGACCTTTGGCAAGGCACATTTCCTATGCTGTTACTGGTGTTTACCCATGGATTATGAATTAGTGAACCGTCGCAGTGATATAACTCAAATAATGTTGAAAACGGCGTAAAACTCCAATAAAACAAAAACAAAACTTACCAGGGCATGGTTCTGAAGATATATAGATATCATCCAGCCCTGCCTCAACACTAGTTGCCCTAAAACGTATCTCTAGGTTCCCAGGTTGATAAGGACAACTTTCTGATGGATCTATCATGATACACCTTGGCCTCCATACGAATTTCTGAACAGGATATTGTAAAACCGTAGACCAATTACCATTGATGTTTACATCTATATCACCTGTAATAGTGTAATATTGTAAATTGGATTGTTTGGACGGGGTTCCATTGCTGTTAGATTAACTTTCGTTTATATTTGCGAATTCATAATCATCCAGAATATTGTCCGACTTATTGTAAAGGGTACTCTGCATTCTACTTTGAATGTTGACAACTTGGTAAGTTATGCATTATAGAAGAGTCTTTAACACAGTCTGTCATTAGTTAGGCTGTTTAAATAATTTAGTCTTTTTAAAGCCTGTACTAGTAAACAATCAATTCAATTTCATTATTTGCATTTAATTTTTTACATTGTTGCAACAAAATTTAAATGTGTAAGGTAATACCTATGTATTATATAGTTTAAATAAATGTCATAACATTTGAGAAAGTCTAATTAGTTTAGTAAAACTTAGATTAGTTAATATGTGAATATAATAAAATTTATCCATTTATGGCTCCTTTTTAGAATCACGTTTTATATTGGCCATATATATATATATATTTACTATCTTTTTTACTAAGTTGTCGTAATATACTTCTTCTATTATTTTTCATTATCTTTTATAATTTATATTGATTGACTAGGGTTTAACGCCATTTTCAACAATGTTTCAGTCATATCACGGCGGCAAGTTCACCTGTTTCCTGGCTTTCTCACACCAGTACTCCACACAATATCCTTTACAAGTAACTAGCTGCTTTTCCACATAGAATTTATAAGTCGATTGGTCGAAGACGAATGACGCTTGACACAGTGACTTTTGTCAAATGTCGGAAAAAATGCTTGCCGAACTGGGGTTCAAACTCACAACCCCTGGGTTGATAGTCCTCGTCGCTAAAGACTGAGCTTTTGATTCTTAGTTGATGATTCATAGGACATATAGAGGAATCCGCTGTGGTCGAGTGGTTAGCGTCGGGGATTTCGAAACCGGGTGTCCCGGGTTCGATCATCCCCAGTCGCGGCACTATGGTCAACGCGGAGTGCCCTTGGGCAAGGCACATTTTCTAGCTTAGTATGGTTTGTTTACCCAGGGATCATGATTAAGTGAACTGTCGCCGTGATATAACTGAACTAATGTTGAAAGCGGCGTAAAACCCCAATAAATAAATAAATAAATAGGACATATAGGTAAAAAATGGTATTCATTCTCGATAACATTCAATTTGCACATTTTACATAATTTATTTTCTTAAATGGTGAAATGTATATTTTAGCCTAGTCAATGCAATTCTGTAATTATTGTTATTAACACAATCGATATATTTTTCTGGTTCACAATATCTTTTAAAATATTTGTAACATTGTAGCTTAGCCAATGTAACTCCTTTGGTAATAAAATCTCTATTTCGCACCTAATACTTGCAGGTGACAATATTTGAATACTACAAAGTACATTCATTTGAGTGTGCGTTGGACCTTTGGCAATGACGATGTTTTTGTCAAAGCGATGTCGCAAATTCATAAATACCCACATTAAACAATAGGGCCACGAAAATAATTCCTTCATTTACAGATATTTTCCAATTTTATTTACTCGATGAATTCAAAGTTGTCTGCTACAGATTGTTCAAGTCATTCACATTCCCCTTTCCCATGTATTCAAAACATGCAGCAGACGACTTTGAGAATATCGAAGCAATTGCTCATTTCCTTTCGCAAAACTCGTTTGCTGCAGAAGTGACAGATTGAATAAATGGGAGAATTCTTATAGATAAGTAACAGATAGTTCTGATATACTTATCCTTGGTAAAAACGATTCTTTCTGCATACATGACCCTGCAATTAATATATTTTTTAGAGCACTTAATTCCCAGGTGAGCTAACCCTTTCCCGTGTAAAACAAATCTGCAGCATACGACTTTGACAACACCTATGCCAAAATACCGAATATCTCTATTAGCGAAGGTTTAATTATTGAATAAAGTTAAAAACATTGTGACAAAAGAAGAAATGGCTAATTATAAGCAATTTCATCTCGTGCCAGAATGTCATCAAATGGCGTCTGCTGTAGATGCATCTGCAAGTTGGAAACTTTCAATTTCTAAAAGTCATATCTTTTGGATCAGATATTTTGCTATGTTACATATACTACAAAGATGTAACCCTTTCCCACCTACAACATATCGACAGGAAACGACGTTGAAAACATCTAGACAAAATATTGAAAAACCTCTATAAATCAAACATTAGAACGATTATAATGTACTGGTGAGGAACAATTCCCATGTGATATTTTCAAACGGTGTCGTCTCACTTTGCCAACCTTTATTTTTTAGGTAAGATTTTGGAGGTGAAAAAAAGTTGGCAAAGTGAGACTAGGTCAACGTGTGTGCATTTGCCAGGGGCTATATTGGTTTTACAATTTTCAGCTCTCCTAATTTAATATTAACATATTTAATCAACCTATTATTTGTATAATATTCAAACCTTGTGCAATTGGACTTAGGAAATTCGTCAACATTTTTAGCATTATTTAAACCTTGTGCAACCTGATTTAGTTTTTATATTTTAATTGATTTTTATTGACCAATTGTTATTGACAATTATTTGATATATAGGATAAACATTTTATTAATCTCATTTATAATTGATATAATAATATAATTTATTATTGCTTAAAATTGATAGTTTGTAGATTCAATCGACTGATATGTTTTCAGGCAATCAACTGATTAAAGAAATGAGTTATTGTAATTAATCAATTAAAATCATACATGCACCATATATAGTCAAAAGCCAAAGTCAAAAGTTTTTATTGACGAAAAATATTACAAATATATATAGTCCTTACAGGCGGACCTTCCAAGGGAAAAATGACATTGCGTGTATCGGTGCTATACACCGGGCACGTAAAAGAACCAAGGGGTCTTTTCGGAAAGAGCTAGGGTATCGAACCCGGACTCCCTTGTATCTAACTTTGTCTGCTCGCCAATTAGATAATTCTGCATGGCGAGGATAAATAAAATCAAACAAACAAACAATATAAATACTATCGAGGGACAAGGAAAAATATCATACAACAAGAGCGCCAAATGTCATAAAATACGCCCGTTCTGTTTTTTTGAGACCAAGTATAGTGATAATTGGTTGAACATCAGCCAAACTTAGAGAGCGGACACTGTTAGTACAGTTTTGGCCATTTCGAGGGACAAAATTTTGTAGTGACTAAGATAACGTTGTAAGTTATCAAACCTTACCAAGATAATCTGCCCATCAACATATTGTCTAAATTTGGTGATGATCGGATAAAGGCTTCTCAAGTTATTTAGCTGACAAGACCAATTTTAGTTAATTTCTATAATTAAAGGGCAAAAACTCTCTATAGACTGGAGCAATATGGCTAGTTATCGAACTTGTCCGAGATATTACGCCAATATACATTCTGACCAAATGTGGTGATGATTGGACAAAGGCTCATAAAGTTATTGAGCTGACAAGACCAATTTTAGGTAATTTCTATAATTAAAGAGCGATAACTCTCGATTGACTAAAGCGATATGACTAATTATCGAACTTGTCCGAGATAGTATGCCAGTACACATTCTGACCAAATTTAGTGATGATTAGATAAAGGCTTCTAAAGTTATTGAGCTGACAAGACCAATTTGAGGTAATTTCTATAACGATCAATTGATTAAAGCGATATGGCTTGTTATCAAACTTGTCCGAGATATTATGCCATTGTGTATATCATTGCAATTTTGTTTTCAGTGTTAAATGCAATAACAACAAGACATTTGAAACCTTTGAAAAAAACGTTTTCACGGGTACTTTATTGCAGAGTTGGAAAAGCCCATTGTATATATGTATGCATGCAGAAAACTAGAAAATATCTGAAAGGTAGAATAAATATTGAATTTTATACCTATATATATATATATAATCACTTCACAATTTCATATTTTGTCACAATGTTTTCAAAAGTCGTCGGCTAAATCAATTAAATCGGTTTTTGATTTTTAAGACAGAGGTGTTAACAATTGTTGGTTGGCAAAGTGAGACTAAAATGTTGACCAAAAAATCAAAAGTTGGCAAAGTTAGACTGAACCTTTTCAAACACCTGGAAGATATGAATAATGTTAAATATAACGTCATCATAAAATTTAGATCCCAATACATATTCACATCTGGCAGTAAAAACATAATACAGCCAGTTCGATCTAAATATAACATCAGCTATGAAAAGTGACATAAGTTGTCATAGATTATATATATGTAATATATAATTCATTTAAAGAGTAATGCTATATACGTGAATTCTTATCTATCGTAATTTTACCCGCTATTGACAAACTCGCATACCTACATGCGCGTAAATATACCTTGGGATAGAAATACCTTTATTTATGCAAAAAGACTGTAACCCCCATCTTGTTATACAAGACTAGAAAGCAACCATCTTTACCTACCTCCGAAATGCATAAATCTAAGAGAACAGATGAATGGTACGTAATATTGTGAGGAATCCAACAGAAGATGTAGTGATGAGTTAGAACCTACTCCCAGCTTGTTGCTTATATACATGAAAAGCCCTGAAATATTATAAATAGAACATTTTAACTGTTTTATTGGGATAAGCTATTATATTTTTGAAAACACGGTGGCAAACGAAGACAGTGATCTAAACTACATGTAGCCATTTCTCATGTAGCCATAACGTATTCTATTCTATTCAATAATTAAACTTTCATTTCTGGAAATTTTCGATATATTATTGTAGGTGTTTCAACAAACGGGTCTGCTTCGGATGTGTTGTATATGGAAACAGGCGTAATAAGTAAAACAGGTATTTGAGACTTGGCGAAAAGCCTTCCCGATCAGCCAGATGGGGATCTTCCCTGTTTGCAGTGTATTTGTACACATATCCTGGAAACCATTGGTGAATTTCGACTAAACAAGTTTGTGATTTGATCAAATTACATGTACCATATGTTTCAAAGAGTTAACAGTCAGTTATATTAGGCTCAATTATATGCAGAATTAGAGCTCTACATAAGGGGAATTTGTCATCTTCTAACATCTCACTGAGACTATTCTTTTGAATATCCACAACATAGGGTTTGGTTGAGTTATAAGAAGAATTTTGGCGGAATAAGACGTGTAAACTCCCAATTATCTAGTCCTCTCCATAATTGTTTTAATCATGAGAAATCGTATTGAGATCAAAGCCAAATACTTGTATGTATATTGAATCGGACTACACCTCATATAAGGTCAGCTCTAATTGACCCAATTTATTTAAATATTCTATACAATTGGAACAGCAAAGTTTAGGTCTGGTTATGACCCCTTTCCATATACAGACGCTTTATGACACCTCTGCAGCAGCCGATTATTGAAAAGTTTGCAACAAAAGAAGTAATTTCTCCTTTAGTCACAATGCTTTTAAGTGTATCAAATAATAAAACATTCATTTACAGACATTTTACATATTTTAGCAAGATATTTTCAAAATTGTCTGTCGCAGATTTGTTGCAGAAATGAAAGGGTAAATGAGGTTTAAATCTTGAGAGAACATTCAAAAGTGTCAATAGATCTATACATTCTAAAGGTTGATCATTTGTATGAAACGACTAACTTGACAAACGTCCACAAAGGAGGGGTATGTACATTTCTTTCCTCAACAATATATCTCTTATTATCCAACCAAACACTTTAGTGTGGGTACTCAAACTAATGAATTGTTTCATTGTGTTGATTCTTTTGAGAACATCCAACATAGGGTTTTAAGGTCAAATAAGGATTTTAGAGAATGCAAAACGCACCTAATCTAGAGTTCTGATTTGATATTTTGTATGTTAGAAAACAAAGGAAGATGCTAACTTACCTGAGTTTTGCAATGTAAAGTTAGTCATAAAGACAGACGAATCTGTTGAAGGGGATGCCCTGTGCCATTGGTAAGGGGTGACGCACTCAGGAATGTCGTCATAAACCTCCACATCAAAGGAACAACCAACATACTCAGACTGGAAGTCACATATTTCCAGGCCAATTGGTGCTGCAATTCAAAGAGAAGGAGTAAGGAGTTTAACCCATTTCCACATATAGTCACATTTTCACGCATCTGCAGCAAACAATTTTTCACATCAGTCATGCAGCAGGTTTTACTAAATCAAACTCTTGTTACAAATGAGAGGGCACAAATTAAATAATATGTTGTATTTTCGCTGATATAGATAAAAAGTATTAGAAATCACTTTTCTAAAAAAAAGATAAAAAAGAAACAAGCAAAGTCAGCGATTGCAATAGCTCTTCATGAAAACTGTGTATGCAGGTGAGCTAACTAGCTAAGACATCTTTACAAATGCAATTACTATTATTGAAAATTGTTGAAAACATTGTTGCTTATTATGAGCAAGTTCTGCTTCTGCCACAATAATTCCAAGAGTCATCTACATGTAGGAAATGGTTAACTGTTTACCTGATATGATATTTTCAGGGTTGACTGCTTTGTAAAAAAAACTGTTGAAAAATGTAACATTTAGTAAAAAATATTTAATTTTGATACATACACAGGTCCTTATATAGATTGCAAAGGAGAATCTGACTATGGAAACTTTTTGCTTTTCACAAAATGTTGTTAATAGTGTTCTGCATCAAAAGTGCCCAAAGTCATTGTCATCAGATGGAGAGTGGGATATGACCAATCAAACCATTTTCAAAGACTTCAACACTGGCTTTCTTCCTTTGTGCCCATGGTTACGAGAATAGCATGACCAGTGATGTGTTAGTGCCAGGATAAGGTTACCAGCAGTACTGGTAGTTTACCCGAGAAAATGCAGTGATATGACTGACATACTTTTCAAAGCTGCATAAATCACCATACAAATACAATATGTCTGTAACATGGTAAATTACCTTTACAATGTCCATTGCTGATTTCAAAATTCCTCAATGTTAATGCCGACCTGAACAGGGAAGTCTTTGTTGCAGTTAGACCAATGACAAATGTATCCTCCATCGATGTGAATTCAACACAAACTTGTTCATTTTCAGTTGTCTTGGTTATATTCTTTAGGATGGTAGTATATGCATTGGAGCCTTCCCTTAACCATATCTGTAAATAGTCGACATGTATCAATGACAACAGTCAGTGACCTTGACCTTCAGAATAAGAGACCTTGATTAACCTTTTCCAACTTGCAGATGCATTTTGACGCATCAACAGCAGATAAATTCTTGTATGGCCATAATGTTTTCAACTCTATTAAATTCTATTTATGTTGAAGATAGTTTCAATCTCTTTTGCTGCATGTTTTCAAAGTTGTCTGTAGTATATAACGTGTACGTGGGATAGGGGGGTAAATAAATATCCAATACTCGTTGTGTTATCCATCTCCCCTTTCAAAAGCACCTACAAATCTTTAGTTCACAAATAGAAACTCATTTTCTATTTTTGTTAGAGTGAACTTGACCTTTATCTGATACAAATCATTACTTGTCATGGTTCATATGAATTATGAAAACATTGTAGGAAAAGTAGAAACGCTTTCTGCTAATATCTCACTTCTTTATTTTTCATCTACTTTCTTACCTTATAATCTAGATGCCATAAATATGTTCTGGTAATGTTAACCAAGTAATTTGTTCAATGTTAACCCTGTTCAACATACAACATTTCTAGATTTTAGATGCCTTGCTCAACTGCAAACAAACTTTGAAATATCTGTAGCAGGTGTCTTCTGAAAACATTGTGGTAATAGTGGGAATTACTGTGTCTGCTGCAGATATTTGTGTATGTGGGAAAGGATTAATTACTTCATAACCCTTTCCCACAGTCAACAAATATGCAGCAGACGACTTTGATATTATCTTTGCAAAAATATGAAAAAATCTCTAAATAAATGAAAGAAAAATAACTAAATGAAGGTATAACGTTTATGTAGTACTGAAAACATTGTGGCAAATGGAGAAATATTTCATGTTTAGCCATTGCACCTTTTGCTACAATGTTTTCTAACATCATCTGCTGTAGAGGTGTCAGAAAGCAACTGTAAATAAGGAAAAGATTAATAAACTGCAAAGATGTTTAAGGTGATCTGAATATCTAATGGGAACAAAGGTCCAAGCATAGGTACACTTGTAGTGATGTTCGCGCACATATAGGTAAATAGTGTTTCACAATAAAACCAGATGTCTATTTTGACAGTGTTATAATTGTTAAAATTGTGAGCATGTCCATGCTTTCATGTTCAAGTTTGCTTTTGTGAGCAGTGTAGATCAGTCTGTGCATCTGCTAATGAACATATATTTCTTACATAAGCTTGTTAGAAGCTTCTGTCAATGTCTGTAGAAACTGATAGACAGATAGGGCAGAGAAAAATGGAGAGGGTAATCTGAACACGACACTTTCAGAAATGCCAACTTGTACCTTTTCGGGTGGACTCGTTCATTATCCCTATGTCAAAATTGACATTTTGTTTGATTGTGAAACAAGACTTTACTACATGTTAAAAACGTGGTTCTCTGAAGACACATTTTGAGAAATCTGCAGCAGATATCCTTCTAAAATATTCTGGCAAAATGACAAATTTCTGCTTTTACCACAAAGTTTTTGAACTCAATTTAATAATTAATTCTCATTTTTGGTGATTTTTCACATTTTTGCCAAGATATTTTTAAGGTCGTATACTGCAGAATAGTTGTATATGGGAAAGGGTTAATTTACCTTAAGTTTATCAGGTGTGCCTTTATGCATTTCAAACAGTAATTTTATTGGCATTCCTGTGTCATTGTTTTTCAAAGTCTTTGTTTCAAGAGTGGTCCAGGCGCCTGTTGAAAATATAAATAATAATCTCTTTTCTCACACACAAACTCATTTTAACGCATCTGCAGCAGAGAACTTTTGAAAACTTGTGGTGTAATGAGAACTTGCTCTTAATAGGCAATTTATATTGATGGCACAGTGTTTTAAACTCTATTCATTAATAACACTTTTGTTACTTAAACATTTCCTTTTTTTAACTAGATATTTTCAAATAAAAACGGTGATCACAATTGCTCACCGAAGCAAGACGTGCTCAGATGAGCTAAACAAGAGGGCCATCATGGTTATGCAATGACAAAAAGTCACCCAAGGAACATGTCTATAACATGTCTATAACATTATTTCAAAATACGCCCGATTTTTAAGGAGAACAAGAAGATTTATAATATGTTTCACCATAGCCATGTAAGGCAAACAGCCCTGACTCTGGCGACCAATCAACATGGCGTGAAGGAATCGGTTAGAAAGTTACAAAAGGAACATTTCTACAAAATTATTTGGAAATTAGCAAATATTCGGAGAAGAAGAATATTTAGGTTTCACTAAAGCCATATAAGGCAAAACAGTCTTGCCCCCTGGTTGTCATATTTGAAGGAATATTTCTACAAAATTATTTGAAAATCGGCTACATACTTTTAGAGTAGAAGAATTTTAAAGTTTTCACTTTAGTCCAAAACAGCCCCTGGTGGCCATGTTTTTTTGATCATTCAACATGTCTTGAAGAAATTTAAAAGAGGGTTACCGAAAGGAAATTTTAACAAAGTATTTGGAAAATGGCCGACCGTTTTGGAGAAGAAAGTGTTTTCTTTCGGTTGACATGGAAATAATGATAAGGACATTGACAGGATGCTTTCAGTGAAGTTTCATCCACATTGACCCACTGGTAACTGAGAAGATGTTAACGCACGCCAGACCACACACAAAAAGGCGATCACAATAACTCGCACTTAGTGCTCATGTGCGCTTAATAAAACAGAAGATAAAGTAAATAGCCTTTATCACTTTGCCTGAGTAATAAATCAAGTAAAGACAGAAGATCAATGAAAAGTATCTTAAGTTTTATATCTTTTAACTCTATTGCTCACCTAATTTTATAGGAACTAAAAGCTCTTCATTGTTCTTATTCTATACATATCAGGAATATAAGCAACGGCCATGGTGGCCATTTCAACAATCTTGATAGAGGGTCACCAAAATAACATTTGTGCAAAAGTGTTCACTACATATAATTACAAGAGGACAATGATGATCCTAAATCGCTCACCTGATTTAATAGAAATCACAGTTTTCAATGTTCTTACACAAACAAGCATCTCCCAATGTTGGTCACATTCATTAGTGTACCGTAATAATCTTGGTAGAGGGTCACCTAAGGAACTTTTGTGCCATTTTTATTTTAATCAGGCCTATATAGTTGTACATGGAGATTTTCTAAAGTTTCTCTATATATACATATAAGGAAAAACGACCCGCCCCCCTTTGTGGCCTTGTATTTCAATGGATCGGAACAATTTAAACAATCTTTTTAGAGAGTCACACAATAATTGTTTGTGCAAAATAACTTTCTAATCAGGCCTGTAATTTTGGACAAGAATAATTTAAAGAATTGGCATTTTCATTTCCCCTCTGATGTCGCAACAACCAGAGTTATTATTGGAATAATATTCTTTAAACAATTGGGTATTATTTCCACATGGGGAACCTTCCTGTGTCATCGGAAGATTAGTACAGAGAAAAAGATTTGAAAGGAAACCAGTTGGTGAGTGATCACAATAGCTCACCTTGAGCAATTAGTGCTCAGGTGAGCTTACAAACTATCTTTAAATCGGGCCTACACTTTTGGTCAAGGGAAGTTTGCACTATATAAACATACGTGGAAAAAATCTTGGCGGTCATGTTTTCCAAAAACCAAATGTCCTCAATAATTTTACTAGAGGGTCACCGGGGTACATATGTGCCAAATAATGTTCAAATCTATCAGTGCTTTTGTAGTATATTAATACAAGACAGCAGATCGAGAAAAATAAAATGGAGTTAACAGTTTGTTTGTAGAAGTATATTTATAAAAGCCAGAAGATCAAGTATACCGTCTTTAGCAACCTCTTAAATATTCTGTGGAAGTATATTTTCAAAAGACAGAAGTTTCACTAACCAAAATTTAGAAACTGTGTTGGATTCCATATATCCCTTTAACAATATTGAAGTACATTTATTAAAGACAGACGCCAATGTCAACGGCCTTTTATACAAGAAAGACCTGTAAGTAGAACACCTGTATACTTTTGTAGACGTATATCGTGCAAACAGAAACAAATATAAAGAGATACAAACCAGCAACAGTATTGTTGTCATTTACAGAAAACAAATTGGATGTGAAATATGATAACGGAATATCCTCATGATTTTCCCCTGAAAATAATAAATAAGATACAATATAATTCAACAACACCAGCCAGCATACAGTCAATTATTATTTGAACTCAATATGGAATCAAGTAATCAAATTGCAGATTGAGCAATTACTTCTTTACTCTTATATAAGTTACTTACTGCAGATGCAACAGGAGAACATAATTAGTATTCCTTCACATGAAATACAGCTTTTCAAGGTGCTGAATTCCATATTATAGATAGTATAGTAAAAGGTTTTAAACTGTCCAAAAGTTTCACTTTTCAGTACAATACACATCTAACTAGGGATCGTGTTTGCTTCATTTGTACTGGGTAGACATACCGAGTAAGCCAAATTGTGTATATTTTCACCATTTTCTAATGACAACATTTACTTCCAACATAGTTTTGAATTATTTATTACTTACTTTGTTGTCACTATTAGCAATATTTGCAGAAGTTTCAACATTTCAAATATTTTAGTTTCCATCTGGAGTTCAGCACCATAACATAATCCTCTAGTACAAATCTGTTCATGTGTAACAGAACACTTTTGAAAATGTTTGTACCAACATGTAACCCACAAATATATCAGTATGCGAGAAAGGACATTCATGGATTTGTATTATATTGTTCAACTGATTAAATAAAACATCAATGGACTGTATATGGCAATTCGTATATATATACATGTACCTCATGCAGTAGATACTTGTACTGAAGACTTTAATCTTATAACACTATATATAAACATGTACAATGTAGTTCATATGTAAAGGCCGTCTGGTAGTAGCCAGGTTTGACCCACTGGACATAATCTACAATATTGATAGACTAGAGTACCACTAAGCGATGGAGCTAACAAAATAATAAAGCTCTAATATTTTGCAGTTTTGGAAATATACACTTTAAATTATAAACATATTGGAAAAACAAATGTTTTAACAAATTAATAGTTTGAACAATCTTTGCAGAAAGTAACCAAATGAAAATATATGTAAAATTGATTTCTAAAACAGTTTTTACTTTATCCCTGGCTGTCAAGGTTTTCAATGAAACATAATAGTATGACCGATCTATGCAGAGCATGCCAGAACGTTTTCAAATCTTGGCTCGACTTTAAGAAATAGGAGTTATACAGTTGGTACTTTATATACTCTGTATAAGGAAAACATGGCCTCCCCTGGTGGCTATGTTCCTCAACATATCGAAACAATGTGAACATTTTCGGTAGAGTGTAAGCCAAAGGACATGTGTGCCAAATTATTTAATTTTTGGGCTAGAACTTGAGAAAAATTATTTAAACCCTTTCCCACATATAGACACTTTCTGAATCATCTACAGCAAACAACTTAATCGTTTTGGCTAGAACTTGAACAGAAATACTTTAACCCTATCCCACATATAGACACTATCTGATTTCTCTACAGCAGACAACTTTTAAAAAATTGTGGCAAAAGGAGAAATTGCTGATAATAAGCAATTTCTCTCTGCCACACAGTTTTCAGCATCATTCAATAATTAATTAATAGTTCATTTTTATAGTATTTACTTTTGACAACATGTTTTCAAAGCCGTCTGCTGCAGATGTGGTGTATGTTGAAAAGGGTTGAAGTGTTTACTATATACACATACAACATAAACCTACCTCTCTCGGGGCCTTTGATGTGAAGAACATCAACCAAAGAAGTATAATTACATTTTTTTTTCAAATCAAGCCAGTTCTTCAGGGCAGGTTTTTAATACTATATTCATGTACATATAAGGATTACAAACCATGCCCACTGTGGCCATGTTTTCTGGAATCAATTGAATATTTGCTATAATGTTTTCAGAAGTCATCGCTGCAGATATTCAACAATTGTTTGTAATAATAAGTTAACTATAACATAAATTACCTTCATATGAGAATTCATATGCACTAGATGAGCTGTTAATTGCCCAAAAGGAGTCGGCAAGGGCACCTGGAATAAAATATATTCTTGTAAACTTTCATGGAGATTGGATGTGAAGAGGAGAGTGTTCACGAGGCAATTATTGACGTATTGACGACGTACCAGAGACAAAATGTAATAAAACAGCTCAATTTGAGCACTTCATACCCATAGGAGCTAAAAATGGACAATGATGAACAAGGAAAAGTGTGACCAAGATTTCCACTTTAGACATGTTTCTTACCATAGCTTGTTAGAAGCTCTGTCAACTTGCGTTAATTCTAATAAGACTAAGTGCTCAGAAATGCCAAATTATCTCTAAAGGATTGTGTAAGATTCCTTCATAAGCATGTGGGGATTAAGCCAATTCATACCAACTGTTGAAGGGTTCAAACAGTATATCATATGAAAGCAAGTTTTACAAACCTGATACATCGCAATATTCATCCGTAATAATTTCGATGTCATCCAGGTAGGTGTTGTAATTGAGTCCAGACCCATGTATGGCCTCAAATCGTAGACCGATGTTGTAGGTTCCATCCAATAAAATGTCAGGTAATTTTGTGCACCACTCAAACCATTCTGGTCCCTGGTTACCCCTGATGACACTTATAGTCTTAAATTCTCTACCGTTGATATCCAGGGCAACCTTAAGGTAAGAAAACATTAATCCTTTCCAACAAATAGACCCACGTTTGATGCCTCCTTAGCTGACGACTTCTGAAAACATTATTGCACACGATTTATGTACTATCTCGTTTAAAATAGTTATGTTAATGACATCTGCTGCATATTTGTTGTATGTGGGAAAGGGTTAAAGAACTGTCATCAACTCAGAGATTTAGATAAGGAGAAATGAAAAAGTGTTTTCCTAGCAGTATCTCTCGTTTTCTATAAAATCCAACCAAACCCTTTGTTGTTGGTACTCTAATCAATCAGCTCGATATAGGATTTTAGAATCAAACAAATATCAACCCTTCTACACATTCTATCTTTATTGAGGTTTATCTTTGTTTTCAACATTATTTCAGTTATATCACGGCGGAAGTTCACTTATTCATGATTCCATGGTAAACAAACCAGTTCTAGGCTAGAAAGTGTGGCTTGCCCAAGGGCACTCGACCATGACCGTTATGCCACGAGTTGGGATTGAACCCGGGATTCCTGGTTTCAAATCCCCGACACTTACCACTCGACCACGGCGGATTCTTAAACTCATCCAACAAATACGCAGCCGCCGACCTTGAAAACTTATTAGCAAAAACTGAAAGATCACTATAAAAAATATGAGCAATTGCAACAATGTGATCAAATGTAGTCTGCTTCAGAGGCGTCAGAAAGCCTATGTAAATGGGAAATTTCTCATCTGCTTTTATAAGGTTAAAATTGGAAATACCTCATGCAAAATACAAGATACCGTTGTAGCAATTGCTTTGAACAAAGCGCACACAATGATAAATAAGTTCATCAAAATTGAGAGTTAATCTAAGTGTTCATAGTGTTGGTTTCCAGAAGAAGCTAGTTCTGAACGACAAGTGAAAGGTAGGGAGAATATTTTCCTTCTCAGAGAGTTATTAACAGTTGCCTACTCAACACTTGTTGACGCCCCTTTTCCATATAAAAAATATCTCGGCATGAATATAGAATATCTTAATACATGGAGGTAAAATGATAAGATAGACTCAAAAATTGCTCAGTATTAGCATTTTCTACTTTTGCTTTAATTTTTCAAATCTTTTCTCTTGAAGATGTGCCTATATGCATTTTTAAGTGGGAAATTGTTAAGGACAAGACAGATAGGAATGAATATGTTCACTGCAGTAAAATGTATTAAAACAATGTTGTGCGACTACTATAGTTTTTTTTATTTTCTGAACCCTGAATGAAATTAAAACATGAGTGTTGCTGCCCTTGTTCTTAAGTAGAAGATAAGCACATCTTCAGAAATATTACAATCCATTTCTTTTTTTAAACTAAAATGTGACATAATTACAGCAAATTTGCAGCACACTACTTTGAAAACATCAAGGCAAAAAAAATAGAAAATCTCTAAAAATGAAAGTAAAATTATTGAATATTTCCATGATAAGCTATGCCTAATTTAAGAACAATGTTTTCAAAAGTCGTATGCTGCACATGCAAGTGAGACAGAGTTAAGGAAATTGTATGTGCACTTGACTTGCTGATGTAGATTCAGTAGGTAAGTGCTGTTGGACTGACAAATAAGTATTTCCAGTAGAAATTGATTTGAAGCTAAAGATGATCTTAACATTTGTGGAAATCCAATGATTAACTACTGAATTGGGCTAACACTTATATTGATGCTTTGTAAGTCGAATACAGTCTGTTAATAGGAAAGGGGTTAACACACCTTTAACTGTCCTGAATGTAGTCCATACATATGGCCCTTGAACTTTAAATACCAATCATCTCGAAGATAGGGTAAGGAAAAGCTCACATTGGCTGTCTCGCCTTCTTCTCCGTATGCTGAGTTTGTCCTGAATAATGTTTCTGAAAACACATAGTGCATGTTCAAGAAAAAGGATTCTAGCTGCAAAAAAAAGCACTTTTCAGTCTGAACATTTGTATAGACAACTTAAGTAATGCTATTCATATCTAATGACAAAATGTAGTTGCTGGGAAAGACTGTTGCCGTGTTGTGTACTGGTGTGAACACATGGGTAGGTGACCTGACCAATTATGCAATTTTATAAAAGCTAATTAGCCAATCTCTTGTTTTTATTCAGTTATCTTCGGTAAATAATAGTGAATTTAAATGACATGAACGTTTTTGTGAAAAATGTCACAAACTATAACCCCTTCCTTCATAGTTTAAGTTACTGGAGACAGAAATGTGTAATGATTTTATTTTTGTTTTGTAAATCAGTTATTGGAATACGTTGATAGTAATCAGTGGCACCAGATTCTATCTTTGAAAATCAGTAGATATGTGCACTGATATGGCATCTTAAATTACATTTTCCTGTCGCTGTGGTGTAGTGGTAGAGCAGAATATCAATGTTTGATCCGCTGTTCGTTCATACCAAATACTTAATGCGAATTCTGAATATGCACTGCTCTCAAACGTCATGTGTTTCGTTTTCGTAGAGCACAATCATGTTCCATCTCAATAATGTAGTAATTGAAACATCTGCCTATAGGATCCAACGGCTGGTCCCATTATACGAAATACTTTAAAGATGGAAGCAATGGCTAACCACCTTTGCCAATCATACGAAAATCTTTCAAAATGGTAGGAATGGCTTACGACCTTTACCCAATTTTCTAAGAACTTTAAAAATGGAAGTAATGGCAAACCACCTTTGTCCATCATACAAAAAGCTTTAAAAATGGTAGTAATGACTTACCACCTTTGTTCATCATAGGAAAGACTTTAAAAATGGTATTAATGCTCATCATAGGAAAAACTTTAAAAATGGTAGTAATTGCATACCACTTTTGCCCATCATACGAAAGACTTAAGTAGTCATACTGGTGTACGTCAGTGTTTCAATCTGTCACATATTTAATTTTCAATATTTCGAATGATTTATATCAGTTCATGTCAACACAGTTTGAAGGCTTAACAACTATGTCAATGGCCACCCTTAATTGTCTTAGTTGATATTTACTGAAGAGTTCTTCTCCTGTAATATGCAGAAGATACAGTTTAATGGCTGAAAGCCAAGTTGAATTACAAATAGCACTGAATGCAATGCATGAGTTATATTTTGAAAGCGTAAACCAAATAATGATGTAAAATACATTTTTTACATACATAAAAAATATAGCTTGTTAATGATTTATCATACCTTGGTGTGCATTTCAATTACAATGGTAACTTGTTTAAAACCAAAACAAGGCTTATTGAGCATACTAGGAGAGCCATGTTGCGATTTGCAGAAGTCACGAAAACCTGGTCTCCCAGTAAGTTTAAAATTGCATTTATTTAATTTAATGATTACCCCTATTTGTTTGTATGGAAGTGACTGGGGATGTGAACATTTTAATATTCAACAATTTCAAT
This sequence comes from Serripes groenlandicus, assembly GCA_031761405.1. NCBI lineage: Eukaryota > Metazoa > Mollusca > Bivalvia > Cardiida > Cardiidae > Serripes > Serripes groenlandicus. Next base: position 10,440,192 of record JASEVX010000010.1, read on the forward strand.
TAAAATTTTGGGTATGAAGTCATTAAACCTGTTATTTCTCATGTAAATTATACAATTTTGCTTCTTGGCGAAGTTACTGATTTCTAAAAATGACAAAATATGTAATATTTTATACAGATTGATAAGATACTTATTCCTCAGTGGATTGCTTTTGTTAAAAAACATTAGATAGTTTAGGTATTTCATTAATCAAAGTGTTAAATTTTAAATCTATTTGGAAAAAATTGACTGCATGACCACTTTTGTTAATGTTTCCCCAAAATGCCTTGTGTATCGTATGTATAAAATAGATGATAGTTTTGAGGAGTATTTAGATATATTGCCTATTTATCTATGAAAGTCTTTATGTAAATGTAGGACTATGGACTATTTCATGTTAATAGAAAATAGGCCGTCATCTTGGAATTGAACGTAACCAAAAAGTATGTACTGTCTGTAATAAGAATAGTATTGCTGATGAATTTCATTATTTGTTTGAGTGTGATCATTTTACTGAAGAAATAATGAAATATTTTACAAAGTACTATTATAACCATCCTAACTCTTATAAACTTAAACGATCTAATGAACTGTAAAAACAAAAATGAACTTGTCAAATTACCCTTAAATTGTAAAACCATCCTATCAAAATTTAAATAATTAACTAAACATCCTCCGAATACTCAACCTTCCTTATATCATAGATGATCTCAATTGTAGTCATACGACTGCATGAACCGAATGTTTCATAGTATTATGATCTCAAATATTTGTTTGATTGTGTTATACTTTACTGTTTCACTCTCGTTTTCACCTGATTTTATCACATTCATATTCTATGGCTTGACATGAATAAAATGTTCAATGTTCAAGGTAGTAATTGGTTACAACCTGGGCGATATGGGTTAAGGGCAATCTTTACCCCTGATGCATCAGTGTCCCGATTAGTAATACCTGTAGTCTTGGTAATTTACACAGGTAATGCAATGATGTAACTGAGATACTGTTTAAAAGTAGGGTAAAACACAAACAAACAAATATTGTTTTAAATTTCTCAATTGTTCTTCCTGTTTCCAAGGCAAGTGAATCTTTGAAAATACCATATCAGGTAAACAGTTATCGTTTTATGTCATGCAGACACAATTGCAGTGCACGCATACTGATCTGGGCCGACACATTCCGTCTCAGGGGTATAGAGGAATAGAGTAATGATTCCTGAAACAGAAAAAACACTGGAAGCGAAAAGTGTGGCATGCGTAGGCTGATCCGGGTCGATACTTTACGCAGAGTCCACAAAATTGGTTTTCTGGCGGGACGGCTCATATTTGTTTTATGTTTTGTACTAAATGTTTTTCAGCTGTTTCATATTGTGTGACATTCGAAAGGGTTACAGACCCGAGGCCTGTGGTCCATTAAAAATGCTTTAATTGACATATGTGTTTTATGTTTTATTCTAAATGTTTTTCAACTGTGTCATATTGTTTGTACATTGGAAAGAGTTACAGACCTGAGGCGTATGGTCCACGGTTCGCCCAGTACCATCTGTAGACATGCGTGTCACGCTGGCATTTTACCGCATCACAAGTAAAATTTACACCGCATTCTGACAGCCTGTCAAATGTGCAAGGTCCATCAAGAATTGACTCTGAAACAAAGAACAAGTTTTCAGAAATGAACAGTTTCGAAATAGATTCGATTATCTTTCTATAGGCAGAGTGTAATAATCTTGTTCTAAAATACTTCCGTTTTGATTCCCATAATAAGAAAGGTGTGTATTTGATCTGCTAGATAAACACTAACTTTAATAAGCATGTCTTGCATAAATCAAACCTGCAACAAACAACTGACTAAGCAAAGGAACTAAATTTAATAAGCATGTCTTGCATAAATCAAACCTGCAACAAACAACTGACTAAGCAAAGGAACTAAATTCAAGTAAAACTACTAAAAAGAGTTGAAACAAATTGTGTCAAAAGGAGAAATTTCTCATTATTATTAACAATTTCTACTTTTGTCACAAAGTTTTCAATAGATATGTCAAATGCGTCTGAAAGTGGGAAATGGTTAATTGGACAGTGTTAACTCTTCATGCTCTAACTCTCTCCAACATGCAGATGTATTTTTAGTAGACAACTTTTGAAAAAAAAATGAAAAGAAAAGGGATGATGATAAACTGACTTTGCCACAAAAAATTGCTCAACTCTTTCTTAAATGTTAATTTACTATCCAGATATTTCCAATATTTATCCCAAGATATTGTGAAAGTCACTTGAATAATTATAGTAAGTCGAACGCATAACATAACATTAAATGGTATTATATGGCTTCTATTGTGTCAAATTTGAAAAATTCTTATAATATTCCTTGTTGCTTCAGTTTGGTAACTCTAGAATACCTGAAAGGGTATGATTCAAAATGAGAAATCTAACACTGTGGACTCTGCGTAAAGTATCGACCTGGATCAGCCTAAGCATGCCGCGAAGTCTAACCCGGTCAGAAACTTTCAGTCTCCTGTGGATTTTCTGTTTCAGGAAGCATTATTCTATACCTCTTTCCCCATGGGAGGGTTGTGTCGGTCCGGATAAGCCTGTGCGGATTGCGCATGCCGATCTGGGTCGATACATTACACAGATACCATACTGTTGGTTTTCTCGTGGGACGGCTCAAATCTACAGTTCAATAGGATCATGTGCACGTTTCATTAATCCACCCCTTTCTACAACAATTTTGCAGCATATGAATGAAAGCATTTAGGACAAAATAATATAAGACTAGAGTTAAAAACGTATGCTGCAGATGCTTCCAAAAACATGCAGGCGGAACAGTGTCAAACAATCTTAAAAATTAACGAAGTAATTTCACTCCAGAATATGCATGTATATAAGACCGTATATGAGAAGGTGATTGTCTTCAGTAAGTTACTTTGGAAATGCTGTGATATAACTTATAGTATTGTCGAAAGCTGTGTAAAACAACATACATACAATCATAAGTAACTTTACCCATTGGCAGGCCCTACGATTCTGATAGACCAATCAACTTACAAACCAAAACAGCGATTCCAGCATACCCTTGTGGGGAAATATTGTTACTCCACAAACATAAATATCCTGCCCTTACGTGCAATATAACACAAATTTGAACAATAAAATCGTTCCCCACATCTGAAATGTTGTTACCCATAAATAAATTCAATGAAACAAAATGAGAAATTGTTATAACAAAGCATTTTTTTTTTTTTTTGCAACAATGTTTCAACTCTATTCAATAATGATACCTTCATTCATATGGATTTTTCATGGTTCTTCCTAGATATTTACAACGTCGTCTGCTACAGATATTTGTTATATATGGGGAAGGGTAAGCTCTCACCTTTACATCTATTTGCGGTCACTTTTATGCTATCAAGTCCAACTTTGGTATCAGACGAAATTGATCCTTTGAAAATAAGGTTATCTGAAACAGATATTGAGGAAGTAGGTTTGAATGCTGGAAGCTGATCCCTTTCCCCAAAACCAATGATATTAGATGCTCTTGCAACAAACAATGTGGGGAAAAGGCGAAATCACTCAAAATGAAATTTAGCAATTCCTCTTTGATAATTTATATTCTGCTCATCTGTTGAATATGGGAAAGGGTTAAAATTTACTTTACAACATTAAACAAAAGCATATCACGGAAAGGGTTTAAAATAATCGAAAGTTTGACCCTTTCCAACTTGCATCGGCATCTGCGGCAGACTACTTTTGAGAAACTTAATTGTGGCAAAAATATAACAAGAGTGTCCGAGCGAACGCCAACGCTCGTCTGCTTTTTTTCTTAGTCGATAAAGGGCCACTACTGAAAAACTATAACAGCCAGAGTTATTTAAGCGTAGATATGCGTATCGTTCCTAGAAAAATGTAGACCAAGTTTCATTTGCAAATGTTGAACGGTTTTCGAGTTATGATGTAAGGTTAGAGTTTAATTACGAAGCCAAGGATATTACAATACCTTTTCTTCGAAAAACAGATGAGTGAAAAATTGCTCATAATGAGCAATAAATCCTTTTGTCACAACGTGTTCAGCCCATTTCAGTTAATTCATAAGTGTTGTATCTGGGAATGGGTTAGGGCAGGAGAAGGGGATATACACACAAATCTTACAATCTCCGTCCTTTACTGTTGGCAACTGTTTACAGAAATAAATCCACTTTCTATCTATATCGGAGGGTTGGTAAACGCTGTTCCATATATCCTGCTCTGTATGTGTAACTTCCTTTGTTTTTGGATCTGTGACGGCCTCGTTCATTACAAGTTTTAGGTTGTCGGGGTGGGAATCCTTTATGTTATACATAAATTCAACACTTTGAGTCTCCTCTGTTCCATGGAAAGAGGGAGATATAAGCCGAGCAGTCCCGTTCATTCCGGAGAGATACATAAATGCATCTGAAATATTTCAAAATATTTTAGTTTTTTTTGTGTTCATCACTTTTGCTTGTCTGTGATTGGCTGAAATATTTTGTTCATAACCTCATGAATAAAAAAATAATAACATTGGCGACGTGCTGTATTATGGAAAATAAAGTTGTAAAATACTATTATGTTTTATTACTCACTGAAATAGCCAAATTAATGCTAAAATATAAGGAATGGAGCGTTTTTTTTTCGTTTTCATGGGGGTATGAACAAAAAAACCTGATCACACATTCTATGAAACCGCTTCGCGATTTCATAGAGAGTGATCAGGTTTTTTTGTTCATACCCTCATGAAAACGAAAAAAAGCTCTCCATTCCTTAAATGATAAAATAAAATATAAAAAAATGTATTCTTATATTATGATACCCTTTACCACATGGAGTCAGCTCTGCAGCAGTCGAACACTTTGAAAATAGCTGAAATATTAATGTAAAACATTTATATTTAAAGACTCAAAGTTTAAGATCAGAATATATTAAATGGAAGGAGATGCAGATGCATCAAAAGACATCTATGAACATACATATATGATAAATCCTTTACAACAAACAACATATAAGCAGTAATTGAAATTTTGAAAATGTGACAACTCTGTATAGATAAAAAATTGATAAAAATAATTTTCCCAAAAATCATGGCAAAAAGAGAAATTGCTTATTATAAGCATTGTTGGCTTTTTTCCACAATGTTTTTGGAAAGTTGCCTGCTGCAGATGCATCAACATATGTTTACAAGTGGGAAAGGGTTAAAATGGTTATATTTTTACAATTTACGTTATTAGGTGTGCTTCAGGGCAACCAAAACATGTGTTTATCCAGAGTTTTGCAACAGAGGAGCTCTGAAAACATAGTCACAAACGGAGTAATTTGGAACATGAGCAATTTTCTGTTTTGCCGCTATGTTATACTGTTTCTTCTGAAAGTTGTTTGCTTCAGAGCAGTCATAAAGCGTCTGTATGCGTCCCCCTCCAATTTCCAGGGAGTATACAAACCCATAATCTATTTGAAAATCACCTTGGTTGTGAAAGTCTGCATTGTTGCCAAGTGTCCAGTTTGCCTCTCCTTCTACTGTTTCCTGTGTATATTGGCAGTTGTGTTGTGTAAAGCTACAGTTCACAGACGCTACTACTGGTCCATCATAGCATAACATTTCAGAATCACACTCTGCAATTAACAAAATCAAAAATGACCAGACATCATATTTTTAATTATCCGATGAAATAATCTGATTGATGGATTGGTGTTTGAGCAATTTCTCCTTCTTCCACAAGGATTTCGGCCTTTTGGTTTCAGACAAGAAGATATTTAAAGTGTTGCCCTATATATCTCTATGTAAAACAGGTGACCCCAGATAGATAAACCTGAGATATTCACATTACCCGCAAACAGATCCTTTGTGACACCTCTGTAGCAGACGACTTTTGAAATCATTGAGGCAAAAGAAGAAAATGCTGAGAATATTTACTTTCTACGGTGAACTTGTGCGGCATCAGAAAGGGTGAAAGGGAATTTAAACAAATAGTAGAAAACATTGAAGAAAATGAACAGCACATGTGCACAGGTTATCTGCTGCAATGTTCTTTAAGTCGTATATATCTCTTTCATCGAATAGTTATCTTGTGTTATCATGACTGTACGAGGTTTACTGTCACCCTTGTTTAATTGTATTATAATGTTGAATATTGTTATAAGAACGGTGGCCTAAATACTTGAAATAAAATGTCTATATCTATGTCTATGTTATTAAACATGGCAATCAAGCGGATTCAGAAAAGGGGCAAAGTGACAAACTACATTTTTATGAAAGTGTTTGACCGATTTCAAGAAAATCTAGCAGAACCGTTCATTTAGAGACATTCAAAATGTTTTTAAGCCTTTGGTTGGTTAAAAGTCATATAAACCAGGTTTCATCTGCAAATGAGAAATTGAACTTTAAGCTTCAAATGACATATCATTCTTATCCACTGGACGATCCTTTTTTAGCTCACCAAGATGAGTTATTGTGATCGCTTTTTGTCCGTCGTCCGTCGTCTGTCGTCCGTTGTCCGTCTTCTGTCGTCCGTCGTCCGTCGTCTGTCTTCCGTCGTCAACATTTGCTTGTTAACACTCTAGAACCAACATTTTGAATCCTATCATTATGAAAGTTCATCGGAACATACATCTCTATCAAATATAGGTCAAGTTCGAAACTGGGTCAAGCGGGGTCACACACTAGGTCACTAGATCAAATTAAATGAAAATAGTGTTAACATTCTGGAAGCCGCATTTTAAACTTGAGCATGTTGAAACTTTGTCAGAATGTTTTTTTAGTGATATCTAAACCAAGTTTGAATTACGGTCATGTTGGGTCAAAAATTAGGTCACTAGGCCAAATTGAAGGAAAATCTTGATAACACTCTAGCGGTCGCAACTTTTGTTTCAGCAGTTAGAAATGTTGTCAGAAAGTTTGTCTTAAGTATATCTAGGTCAAGTTTAAATATGGATACTAATAACGTATTAGTTTTCCCAGGTTATAAGAATACTTTCTGTACATATAATTTGTCCATGATGTATTAACGTGCTACATGGCTGGGTTATCTTTATAATCACCTAAACGGAAGTCTTTGGGTGATCTATTCTGATTAATTCTCCCTGTCTGTCCGTCTCCTTTTGAATTACATTCGCTACTTGGTAAACAATAGTAATGCAATTTATGAATGTGTTTACTGACTTGGCTCCCGAGTTTCTTAAATCCTTCGCATTTGTTTAATATTTCATCAACTTCAATGATTCAATTACTATATATGTATAAATTAACTCGACAATTTTAGAAACATCTATGCAAAAAGATCTATTTTTAAATTTCTATAAATGATAGTATAATAATTAAATAGAGTTGAAACCATTGCAGCATAAGAATAAATTGCTCATCATTAGATATTCCTCCTTTTGCCGCAATGTTTTAAAAAGACGTCTACTGCACATGTGAGAATAAGCGAATCGAGTATATTTCGCTCCACCGCGCAACTTTTTTTGCTTCAAATTTGTGTACAGATTTTCAAGTATGATTATCCTGTATCCGGTTTTATGTCTATTTTACTGTATGGTTTGCGATAAAATAACAATTGGGTAAGAAATAAATTAAAATATTTTCATTTTAAGTAGAGACTAGATTTCATGATAACTTTAATATTTATGATTATTTTGGAGAAAAAAAAAGGTTGTGAATTTTAAAACTGCATTTCAGCTAAAATATCGCAATGTGCGTTCCGAGGCGCGACATCTGTAGAACGGCTTTCTATTTTACTACAACTTGGCTCCACAGATTGTCTTTAACCCTTTCAGCGCCGAATTGTTTAAAGTAGACTCTTCCATGTTCAAACTCGGACTACTGTATTTTCATGTTATAGGATTTTTGGAATATTTTTATAACTCACAGCCAAACAATGCAGATTTCAGGTGAGACAGCTCGTTACGAGCTGACTCACCTGAATCTGTATTTTTTGCAAAAAGCTGAATATTGACTTTGGCGCTGAAAGAGTTAAATGCTGATAACTTGTAGTAGAAAGGGTGATTTTTTTAAAATATTCTATCGAGATTTTCATTAAAATCGAATATTGTTATCTGTCTCGTTATGGCATCCTCGGTACCCAGGCTATTCATAAAATATATGATACCCTGGGCAAATTGGCTGTGCAAATTGGCTGTACAAATCTCGTACTCATGAATAATTTATCAGATGAAATGCAGCCTTTGTATTGGCCGCATGACACAAACCTTTTGCGATACTAAAATTACAGTGTTGTTACGGAGGAAATCGTGGGGCATGGTTTACGAAATTTCGCTAGCCAATTTGCCCAGGGTATCATATATTTTATGAATAGCCTGGGTACCGAGGATGCGTTATGGCAGATACATGTAATTTTTATCATGACGCATGTTACTTTATTCTCTGTATTTTGGTGTTATTGGTGTTTGAACACACATTCATACGAGACAGTAGTAGCGGTTTCTTTAACCACACTTTAATTTTCACCTTAACATACATACGTTTGTCGTACAAAACAACGTTATTTGAAAGGTATACTCCCACCTTAAACATACAAAGGTTTTAAATGTTGTCGTCTTCAAAAGTGTCGGCTGAAATTGGAACCAGTCCTCGCACACTGATCCGGGCCGACACATTCCGTCTTAGGGGGATAGAGATATAGAGTAATGCTTCTTGAAACAGAAAATCTGCAGGAGGCGAAAACTGTCTGCTCGGATTAGCCTGCAGGGCATTCTTAGGCTTATCCGGGTCGATACTTTACGCAGATACCACACTGTTGGTTTTCTCGCGGGACGGCTCATATAGTGTCAACTTTTTTCTTTTAAATAATATTGATATATATGTACGTATTTTGACGCATCTGCAGCAGACCACTTTTGAAGAAAGTGTTTCAAAATGAGAATAATGAGCAATTTCAACATAATTATAACTAGTATACTTTCTTTCATGTACAGAGATTATCCCTTATTGTGTTAATACGTGTTCAGTGGTACAGAGGTAGAGCGTCGGCCTCTTGTACCAAAGGTCCCGGGTTCGAATCCCGTGATGAGCGGGTTCTGCCTTTGGGATTTTTCCACACAAACGGCGCGAGTACTGGTTAAGTATCCAGGAAGCAGACATCGAGCGTGATTAATATAAGCTTAAAGCTTGTTTCGCAATCGATTTAAAATAAATAAGTTTAAACTAATGGCATCTGATCTATTTTTGTTGATGTGAGAAAGATTTAACCCTTTCCACAATACATATGTATACGATGTATGAAGTCAGTGAAGCAGATGACGTTTGAAAACATTGTGGCAAAATAATAAATTGCTAATAATGTGCCATTTCTCCTTTGGCCACAATGTTTTCATGTCTGTACAAACATTGTCCTTTCATTCATTAGGTTTTCAAAAGTTTTGCCTTTATCTTTTGAAAGTTGTCTGCTGCAGATTTGTTGTAATTGGGAAAGGGTTGAACGCGAGAAGAGCAATTGTTATCATGCATATAAAAGAAAATTTAGAGATTGGTATCATCCTTATTGTTTAAAGTTTGGTTTACTGCTCTGTTCTGTAACCGATGCATCAATCGTAATGGTTATCCCGCAACACTGAAGGTCAAAGAGGGAAGTAATCTCTACCCCTTTTTTAATAATGTACTTGTTATGACCCGTTCGGAGATCGAACACGCGACCTCCCCGGCTTACCCGAGGCATTTTAATTCCATAAGTTATTTTATATATCTAAATAAAATAGTGAGTTAGCATGCAACTAAAAAACATTTCAATACGAAATAATCAAATCTCTCCCTTTGTTCAAGGCAAAAGGAGTTTTAAATCTCACGAAAAGACCTATATAGATCAAAACGTGATAATAGTATTCCCATCTCTCTCGACCTTCTGTCTCGCGATATTTCAGATTTCCGAATGCCTCTTGGTATAATACAGATCAGTTCAACATATTAGTCCATATGGATGTATTACAAAATGAAATATTTGAAGAAACCCATTTTATATGACAAGACTTTTGACTATTTATACGCAAAAGAGATGCGAGTCAGTGAACGAGAAAATGTACAAGTTTGTTTTTATTAGAAGTATACGTGTAGATGCAGATGTACAATGTCCACATATAACTTAGACAAACGTATAAGAAGATTCTGGCAACTTGTGTAGATTCTGTTCTAATGCACTGGCTCATTAAATAGTATCTCAAATGTGTTCAAATATCTCTAGAAGTAATTGAGATACCGATATCTCTTTATGAATAAACAGTAAACGGCATGTCACAGAATAAGTGACAACGTCATCTAATTTTATAGATAAATTCCATATGTTTGTTAAGATGCTTTTGAAGTCGTCCCATGTATGCTAAATGTTAAATGCACATGGGAAGGGTAAAGCAACCATCATAAACAGTAGGGAAAATTTATTTACACTTCGTAAATGTTACATTGCCTTCGTTAAACGCGTTGTCATGTTTCATAAATAATTGAGATGTCGCTATGCAGACAGGATCGTCGTCACAGATGAAAGTTGAACTGAAATATCTTATTAAAACACTGTCGCAATTTTGCTACTGCCTTTAATAGATAAGTGAATACAACATATAATCACACACACTCGTGTTTTATATTATACTTTCAACAATTTTCAACATACAACACATCGGCAACAGGCGACTTTGATAACATCGAGGCATATCGTAAACCTCTTCAAATAAAAAGTATAATGATACAATTCAGTTAAAATCGTTTCGTTAAAAGGAAAATAAGTATTGCTCATTATCAATAATTTCTCTTACGTGCGCACATATACCACATGAAATGTGTATGGTTAGGTAGATATTGAGAACTTAATGACAATTGAATAACCTCGGTTTTTATCTGTAGTTATCGCTGCCCTCCTTTACGCACGAGGTTGTTAGGTTAACATTACAACTGACTGACTGGTGTCAGGATAAACGGACCAGTATTACTGGTAACTTACCCAGGAATCGCCGTGGTGTAACTGACAAAATGTTATATGTGGCGTAAAACAATCAATCACCCATAAACTATTGTAACCTAGGGTAAAATCACGAGAGTGTGAGTAATCAAAGCGCTGAAAGTACTTATAGTATAGATATGGCATAATTAATGAAGACAAATATTGTTGAAACAATGTATCATCGACCTTTAAACAAACCAAACCAAAAATGTTTGAAACAACACAGATTGCATGCCAATAACCATTAACTAATTCATCAAAATTTGACGCTTGTCTTTTATAACCAAAATAAGTCACTAGGGACAAAATATTGACAGACAACTGGGCAGTGACCTTTAGCTATAATATTTCCAGTTGAATGAAGACTAAAGATCCACACTGTATATTGGAATCATGCTGATAAATGACAGACATGCTAGAGTTATGTTTCATGTGCACTGCACATATGTAGGTCATACGTTTCCCATACACTAAGTCTGAAATGGATACATTGAAACATTAATGAGAATGGCCGAAGAAAAAATATGAAAAAAGGAGTTAACGCTTAAAAAGCAAGACCAGATTATTGTTCGAAATATTGAATTGGTCTCCTCATCCCCATGTATAAGGGTGACCACTTCAAAATTAATCTGTCAAACAGAAACAACGCATTGACCCATTAATGCAAACCGTAAAATACAGACGGACGGATGGCTGAACACAAAGACGGGCAGTCAGTTGCTACGAACAAAGTACAAAGCTTGGGGAAGCACGCATTTACGAACAAGAGCAATTCACGGAACGCATGTCTTGCAAGCGAAAGTCTTATAATAAGTGAGAACATGGAAAGACAGCAAAATACAGACTCTAAAAACAGCATGCTTATTTTATGGTTATTGTGCACTGCATATATGTAGGTCATAAGTAACTTACAAACCAAGTTTAAAATGATTACAACGGTAATTATTTAAGACAGTGGTGTAACTAAATAAGGAAAATTGGAGATAACTAAAATAAGCATACCAGAGTTATGTAACTAGTATTTTGCCGTTCTCCTGATCACAAGATATAAGTGTGACCTCTTTGAAATGAACATTCAGATAGACAGCAAGCCGGATGCCGGATAATGCCTCCAAGCTTTACAGACAGACAACACATAACATATTCTCTACAGAAGACTGTTTTCGACACACGTCAGTGTTTAGGAAAGGGTTAACATGTTATGGTATTGGTTATGTATTTGTTATCATATATAAATTAAGCCGCATCTAGCGATTTGAAGTTTAATTAAAACTCCCGAGACGGGACCGTACAAGGCAAATTGACAAAAAACTATTTAGACTATATTTATAGTTCATGTGTCAACAGATAAATGTAGGACTAGATAACATGTTGAGTCTTCAATTTACGCAAAAGTAAATTCATTAAAATATAAGTACAATAATCGCTAGAAGCTCCTCACATATAAATTAAATATTGACCTTGCGGTTATAACTCGTATTTATGCTGAAATTAAATAATCTCTAATTTGAAGATTGACTTTACATTGTCCAGTTGGGTCGACATACTGGCAGACTGACAAACGGAATGATGGACACATATCTCTTCCAGCGACATATGGCTAAGCTAAAACGTTGATCTAAATAAATTAAAGTATAATTTTTGAATAGTGATGAATACATTGTTGGAACAGACAAACATGCTGATTATCATTCATATGTAAAAGCTAGTCTAAATGTGTCTAAAAGGGTAAAATGTTAAATGAATAATTGATGGCAATCGTGTTTGTTATCTAGACAATAGAAAGAAAAACGATTCATGTTTCAAAGCATTGTTTTCAAGTGTCTTCTGCTGCACATGTATCGATATCGTCTGTTCATGGGAATGAATTAAACCCTTTTCGAGGTCGCTACTGTATCAGACGAACTTTGAAAATATTGGTGAAAATGGATTAATTGGTGAAAAAGAGCAATTCCTTCTTTTCCGACAATGTTTTCCAACCCGTTTCAAGTTAATTCCTTCGATATATACTAGATATTAAAACGTTTTGAAAAATATGTTGTTTCCGCCTTTCAGAAACAATTTGACTAACCTGTAATATATGATTGATGATGAGCAATGTCTTCCTTTTCCGCGATGTTTTCATCACTAGTTAATAGTTATGCTTTCATTTATACAGATTATCCATCTGTTGCCTATACATTTCAAAGTTGTGTTTTGAAGATTAAGTCTATTAGATCACCTGAGCAGACGGCTCAAGGTAATCTATTCTGATCGCTCTATGTCCGTCGTCCGTCGTCGTCCGTCGTCGTCCGCCGTTAACTTTTAGCTTTAAACATCATCTCCTCCTTAACCATCAGACCAATTTCAACAAACCTCCATAGGATTGTTTCTTCGGTGGCCCTTCTTTTAAAATTGTTGAAAGATTTATATTCCATTGAGAACTTTGTTGCTGTGGCATCAGAAAGGGGGCAAAATGTCCAAACTTTAAAAATCTTCTCCTCTGCATCTGCTTGTCATATTCCAGTATCACTTGGTAGAAATGTTCCTTGGGTGACCCTCTACAAAACTGTTTAAGCCATACTGATTGATTGAAAAACATGGCAGTCAGGCGTCATCACAAAAGGGGGAAATTGACAAAATCTGAAAATTCTATTTTTTTGAAAGTGCTTGTCTGATTTTAAGAAAATTGTATAGGAATCTTACTTCAGTGTTCCTCTACTTAATTTGTTCAAGCCGTATTGAACTGACAACTCCTACCATTCAACTGAACCAATTTCAACTTATCTTTACAGGAATATTCCTTTGTTGGTCCTCTTTCAAAAAAAATCAAAACTTACATTCTGTGAAGAACTTTGGTTGCTGCGGCATCAGAAAGTGAGACAAATACCAACACTTTACAATCCTTTTCCTCCATAATCTTCTTGTCCGATTTCAAGATGTTCTTTGAGTGACCCTTTACCAAAATTGTTCAAGTCATATTGATTTTGTTAAAAAACAGGGCAGCAAGGCGGCATCAGGAAAGGCGCAAAATGACAAAACTTAAGTTCTTTTTAGATTTCAAGATACAAATGGCCTTGACTGATAAGCCATTTTACTATTTCTTTAACAGTGTCCACTCCTTGCAGTTTCATTCGCACTCTTGATTTCATTTTCCTAGATATTTGAAGTTAAATATTTGCAACTAATTTACTATCACTCAGGTGATCGATTTAACAATCTTGTTAACAAATGTGTCGAAGGTTTTTAAATGTAAATTTACGTTTTATTATTGTAATGTTCTTGAGTAGCAATTTCACCTTTTTTCACAATGTTTTGAAGTTTATTATAAAAATACACTTTTTGTACATAGAAACTGTCCCTGGTGTGTTCACGTGCTACAGGGTGGGGTTATCTTTCTTATCACCTAAACGGAAGGCTCAGTGAGAACTACTCTGTTTAATTATCCCTGTGTGTCCGTCTCCTTTTAAGAACATTCACAACTTTGTAGAAATTATTAATGTAATTTATAATTTTGTTTACTTGTCTTCCCATTTTCTTACATGCATTTGTTTAATAGCTCATCAACTTCTATACCACTTCAATACATTAAGTACTACATGTTTTAATTAACTCGACACCAGACGATTTTGTAAATATCTATACAAATAGATCTATATTAAAATGTCTGTAAATGATAATATGATAATCAAATAGAGTTGAAACCATTGCAGCAAAAGAAGAAATTGCTCATTATGAGACATTTCTCCTTTTGCCACAATGTTTTAAAACGGTATGCTTATCGCTTTATTCGAACAAGCATCGAACATACCAAAAACTGCCAAAAAATGTGATAAAATGTGTGAATATAGTGAAGGGTTTGAAATCGTTTAATACACATTTTTGCGCCTTCAGCATACTGAAAATGATTGAAATGATTTCATAAACGTGTGTTTTATTGATATATAGTGTGTTTTTCCTACCACACGCAAATTAAATTCCCCTTTAGGGTCATATAACACTTGTAGTCGGAATATTCGTGTTTTGGCCAGTCTTAATCATAAATACTGAAAAACTGTGAGTTTTAGGTACATGTATGAATGTATAATCTGACACCTTTTGTTGCTTTAGCCCCTGGTCATAGTAGTAAAACCAATTTCGGAGTTGGCAGTCTTTCAATTGCTGTTAACACACTACAACGCATGTTAAGGTTAGACTGCGCGAGAAACATAGTTCATCAATGATTCAACAATACTGCATTTAAAAGGTTAAGATCATCCAAAAAGATCATTATAATGTTGTTCGAACATCAGTAAAAGGCGTGTGAATCTAATATAAGTTTAACAAATGCTTAGAAACTAATGCGCCGAGAGGTCAAATAAGTAAGTTTGTTGTTAACAAAGAAGTCGCTTGACAACTGCAGTTGCGGGTTTACCGGGGGACCGTAAGGTCCGTTCGACGAAAATAAATGGCAAACAAAGAATTCGCGTGACAAATGCAGTGTCGGATTTCCCCAAGATTTCTTCAAACGATTTACCTCACTCTAGCAGCGGGCTACTACGACATTCCGTGTCATATTTGGTCAGAAACTATGTCACTTGGCGAAATTGAAGGGAAATCTTGTTAACACTTTGGAGGCTGCATTTTTAACTTGAGGATGTTAGAACTGTAACATAATGTTTATCTTGATGATATGTATGACAAGTTCGAATATTGGTCGTGTCTGTTTAAAATCTAGTTCACTAG
Organism: Serripes groenlandicus; assembly: GCA_031761405.1. Classification (NCBI taxonomy): domain Eukaryota; kingdom Metazoa; phylum Mollusca; class Bivalvia; order Cardiida; family Cardiidae; genus Serripes; species Serripes groenlandicus. The sequence goes on from JASEVX010000010.1 coordinate 10,455,826, forward strand.
ACCAACTTGAAAGAAAATCTCGTTAACACTGTACAAGCCGCATTTTTTCGCTTCAGCAGTTTAAAATTAGGTCAGAATGTTTATCTTAATGATATCTAGGCCAAGTTTGAATAAGGGTTAACAACTAGGTCACTATACCAAATTGCAGGAAAATCTTGTTAACACTCTAGCATTCTTTTCTTCAGCAGCTTGAAACTTTGTCTGAATGATATTTAGGTCAAGTTAGAATAGTGGTAATATTGGGTCAGAAACTAGGTAACTACGCCAAATTGAAGGGTAATCTTGTAGACACTATTGAGGCTGCATTTATAACTTAAACATGTTAGAACTGTATCAGAATATTTGTCTTGATGACATGTAGGTAAAAACAATAGATCACTACACCAAATGAAGGAAAATCTTGTTAACACTCTGGAGGTTGCATTTTGAATCTTTGTCAGAATAATTTACTTGATGTGTTTTACATTATAAATCACATTGCATAATTAAGGTGTGCGATCTAGGGCCATCATGGCCCTCTTGTTTATGTTTCTTTGCGAGTGTATGCTTATGTGCTCTCATGTGCTTCTCTTCTATTAATTCGTTGACTAGGTGCTGTTAATTGTTATCAATTATTTTCTTTTTTAGCTCGCCTGTGCACAAGTCTAGTACATGGTTTAGAGAATCATTTCCACTTAATGGAAGTTGATTTAACATTGACATATTTCTCAATGTAATAAGGCAAAATATTCTGCCTAAACCTGCTGTTATTTTTCTTTTAATTATTCATGTCATAAATGTGTACAATTGTGAGCTCTTGCACACAGGTGAGCGATATAGTGCCAACAAGGTTGTCCCGTATTTAAATTGGTAGTTTTATAATATTTGCTATATTTTTGATATGATCTTTCAACTTCTTAACAATAAATACATAAACATAAGCTCCAATTGTAATTTCCTTTCACATTTCCCCTACTTCTACAACCTTCTTGCAGTCCCCAGACCGCCAGAACTTTCAGTGCTTTGATTATCATTTCAAGGATTCCTTGCAAACTGTTTTGACAAATATAGAAAAGAGGGTCGGACGGTCTTGTTGAATAGAGCCTTTCAACTGTGTATTGCCACCAAATGAAAATCTTGCCTTTATACCCCCGTCAGACCGGGTTGGCGTCCTTACTGAGCTGCTTCGGCGACGGATAATGGGCACTGACCACATCAGGGTCGCCATGAGCCTAGTATAAGCGTGATTTAAACACCAGACAGCTTGCTGTGTACGCCAAAGATCGCCAATGATCGCCGAGTCACGGCGTTTGCTTTGAGAATGTTCAAAACAAACGCCAAGGTTCGGTTATCTAGACTTGAACACAGTGGGTTCGCGAGTGTCGTTAGACAAGCGTCGTAACATCTCCATGAACGTAGTAAACGAACATTTCACGAGTGGCAAAGACGCTGAAAATTGCACCACGTCTTCATTGGGCTCCCACTGCGCATATGGCGTCCTTCTGGGGTTCCCACTGCGTTTATGGAGTTCTTCATACGACCATGGCGTGTTTCTAAATATTATTATATGCTCCTATGGCGTGGTTAGAGCGCCGCGAGATCGCCGTTGCCAAGCAAATATATCTCAATAGAAACGCCTTAAGCGCTGACAGGTCGTTGCGATCGCACCGTGAGGACACGGTATGATCGAACAGGTCGCTTTAAGAGCTTTGGTTTTTCAATTTGTAATTATTTGGGACTCGCATTTTGTTCACGTTTGACGGCGATCTTCTAATTAACAAGCATCTGACGAACCCGATTACTCAATTGGCATACATTAATTAACTCAGATGAAAAAAGAATGAAGAAAAGTCAGAAACATATAAATCTGTAATTTCTAACACCTTTACTTTTCATCCGTTTATACCCACTCAATGTTTTTGTTCTAACGATATGCCAGGAAGCTCTCTCCAATGACACTTTAAATAAACACTGAATCAGGTAATGACCAAATATAAATTGCCTTAATTTTCTCCATTTACGGTTTTAACCCTTCACACATATATGCCTTGCAACAATACTTTCATTTCTTTTAAACAATCATATAGTTTGTAATTGATAAATTCAAAGTCGTCTGCTACATATATATTTTAAGTGGGAAAGGGGGGTTAAACCCTTATCAACTATGACCTACCAATACAAACCAAAACAGATTTTCTGAGTGTCAGCATTATTTGGCAATAATTAAACTTAACAGGGCGTGTGTTCAATACAAATATTTGCTAGTTGTTTTTTGTGTGGTACAAATGGAAATAAATCAAACTGTTGTCCCTTTATATGGTTATCTGCTTCTTTCTCTTTTTAGTAGTTGATGTTATTGCTGAAACTGGGAACCAAAACACATACGTCTATGGTTTAGTGGTTGATCGTTTGCTGAAACTTGGAACCCAAAACGGAGTATGTTTACAAAGAGACATATAAACATATACGTTTCTGGTTTAGTGTTTGTTTGATATTTTGATAAAACAATAAATCAATAAACTGGTGTTTTTGCAGTTAACTCGTATTGTTTACATTTCATCCTTTAATACCCATTCAATGTGTTTGTTCTTACGATCTGCACAGTAAACCCTCTCCACTTTCAATTTAAATAAACACTGGATCAGGCAGTGACATATAAATACAGAGATAAGATACTCTGGCTCTTCAAAATACAAATATATCTAAGATCTCGCGGATATGGCGAGATGTGTTAGTAATGTAACTAAATTGAGCATTTAAATTAAATTTATTGTAAGCATGGTAATCATTCTTTATGATACAAATAAAGAAGAGGGCCATGCTGGCCCTGGGTTGCTGACCTGATGTAATACAATTTGGTGAGCGTTCACCCAAGGAACTCTTGTGGCGAGTTATTTCAAAATCAGGCTAATACTTTTGACAAGAAGTGTTTTAAAGTTTTCATATATTGATTCAAGGAAATAAAGCCCAACCCTTGGCAGCTATGCTTTTCAACGGATATAAATAGTTTAAACAGTGTAGGTAGAAGGTCAACCAAGGAACATTTTTGCCGAATTATTTTCAAATCGGTCCAGGACTTTTGGACAATAACATATTTTTTTATTTTACTAAACACATTTGAGAAAAACAAGCTCCGCCTTCTGGGGGCCATGTTTTTCAACGCATCAAACTAATTTGAACAAGCCTGAAAGAGCGTCACACAAGAAACATCTGTGCCTAATAATGTTTACAAAGGACAATTGCTTTTGGACAAAAACATTTTTAAAGTTTTATCCATTGATACATATGGTGAAAACAAGTCCCTACCCCCGGAGGCCATGTTTTTCAACGGATCAGAATACTTTGAACAATCTTGGTAAAGGGTCACACAAAAAACATGTGTGCCATAATATTTTGAAATAGTGCCAGTACTTTTGGGCAAGAAGTAATTTATATAAACATAAAGCTTGTTTCGCTAACGAAGTAAAATAAAACAAATTAAACTAAAACTAATCGAGACCAATTGCTCTGGTTGAGCATAAGCATTTAAGCTTCACTAGGCCCATTTGATAGTGTACACGTTATCATGTACAAGCATCTGACTAGTGCATATAAGCTTAATATACAGACTATATTCAAGGGAGTACGGGTGCGATAACTAGCTGTTTCCGAAGAAACCTCTTTGTTCTAAACGTGTTATATAATAGTTAATTCTGCACGGCGAGGGTAAATAAAAACAAATAATAAAATGATACGATCCTCTCTCACTCAGCTAGATGTCAAGTACTCCTAGTAAGAAGTAGTGGTCCTTACTAGGAAAAAGTGCATCTCATAAATCGGGGCTACGTACACTGAACACGTTTAGAACAAAGAGGTTTCTTCGGAAACAGCTAGTTATCGCTATAAATAGCCTTACATTTATAGTAACACGGTCCTGTGTTGGATTTCCCGAATTGTTCTCATATGATAACATTACGGTCATTATTATTACAGCATAAGGACCATATAGAGAAACTAGTTGTAGTATCTTAACGAGGTATTGTGTGTTTTTATCCATTGTTTTCTCAAATGTAAACTCGGACGCCTGTGGTATAAGGTTTTTTTCAGTCAGTGAACTTGTCCCGAATTGTTAAAAATGATCTTAGATATGGTCTTTTAATTAACCCTTTCCAACATGTACCATTACGTTTAGATTTGAAAAAGATAATTAATGCATGTGATTAATGTTTTAAAATTAATAATATTTTTAATTTCTGTAATGCTACGAAAAATAATAATCTAGCCCTCCCCGCAACTGCACGTGAAGACGCAACTGCAGCAACTGATTGTTGAAAACTCTGAGGAAAAAATAGAAATGACTAATGATGATTTTCCTCTATTTTTGTTTATTTTTTCAACTTTATTCAATAATTATGAATATTTTTAGAACACCTGAACTGAAGACTCAATGTTATCTTTTATGATCACGTCTCCTCTTAAACCACTGGATTAAATTCAACCAACTGCTACATGAATGTTTATTCGATTCCGATTCCAATATAATGTTGTTCCTTAACCACTATACCAATGTCAACCTTAGCTCAACATAAATTGTTCTCTGAGGATCTTCTTTCCAAATTGTTCAAAGATTTAACCCTTTCCCACATATGACAAATCTGCGGCAGACGACTTCGAAAGCATATGGGAAATGTGTGATAAACATAAATATAGATGAAAGTTTAATCCTTAAATAGATATCAAAACATTGTGGTAAACGGAGAAATTGCTCATCATGGGTAATTTCTCCATTTGTCACAATTTTTTCAAAAGCTGTCTTCTGCAAAGGCATCACAAAGCGTTTATATGTGAGGAGGGTTAAACTATATGAAGAAATTTTGTTTCATCCCAAGGGGCAAATGACAACACTTTAAAATTATTCTCCTCTGAATCCGCTTGTCTGATTTAGAAGATAATATGGTAGACAACAAAAATGTAATTCATGATTTTGTTTACTTGGCTCCGGATTTTCTTATATGCCTCAAAGTGTTTTACTAGATGATAAACTTAAATCATTTAAATGGTGGTTTCCTTTTCCACATACAACAACTCTGCAATAGACGACTAAGCAAATAGATGTAAACTTTGTTTAAAAGATAGTACGATACTCAAATAGACGTATACTTTCTTTAAAGAATAGTACAATGATCAAATATATTTGAAAACATTGAGACAAAAGAATAAATTGCGCATTATAAGACTAATTTCTCCTTTGACCCAAATGGTTTCAAAAGTCTTCTGCTACAAATGCGGCCATATAAAGACGATTTCCCTCCACCGCGCTCCCCTCCCTTTTTGCTTCATTCTGCAGCAAGTTTTGTATTTTGAAATGAGAGTTTGTTCTGACAGGAAAAGTCAGCCATTTTAATTTAAGAAAGTTGTCCGGAAACGCAGGGCTTTTGTCAAAGATTATTTTGCCCGTTAATACTGAAGTTGAAATCCAATGGTATTTTATTTATTAAATTTAACTGTTTCAATTTTATAAACATATGACCTATATGTTTTTTATAATCCAAGTAAAACATGCATCAGTTTAATTTAATAAATCCATGACATATATGTTCTTAAAATCCAAGTAAAGAATATATCAGTTTAATTTTATGAATCCATGACCTATATGTTCTTAAAATCCAAGTGAAGAATACATTAGTTTAATTCAATAAATCCATGACCTTAATGTTTGTATAATCCAAGTAAAAAATACATCAGTTTTATTTTATAAATCCATGACCTATATGTTTGTATAATCCATGTAAAAAATGAATTAGTTTAATTTTATAAATTTATGACCTACATGTTTTTATAATCCAGGTAAAAAGTAAATCAGTTTATTTTTTATAAATCCTATATGTTCTATAATCCAAGTAAAAAATACATTGATCAGTTTAATTTTAAATCTTACCTATTCGAGTTTCAGTAAATGGATCGTCCTTTTCTGAAATTGATAAAAACACTATATTAAGATAAATGTATTTATCACATGACCATGCTTATATTCGATCTAATATACCCATTACGTATTTCTTTATATGTATTGTGTGTAATATAACATGACCGAATCACTATTTTTGTATTCATCCGCGAATGATTACAAAATGGCTGAGAACGTGTATCCGGAAGAAAATGTGGCTATATTGGACTGTATCAAACAATGCTCCTATTGTTTCACTTATTAACATAAAACATTTAAAAGGAAAGGAAACTAGGCCACGAAAATGGAAATGACACCAGAGTCCCAACCGTACGCCTGCATTTAGTTAGGTCGTTGATTCTGAAATCGATTATAAACGAGATCAGCTTGTTTTACTTACTTTATGTGATTATAGAACAGGACTTTCAGCAAATCACCTAGCGGAGACAAAAGGAGGTTCACATTATTAATGGAGAAATGTTGTTTGTATATTTTAATAAAACATAAACAAAGAGCCATCGATGGACACAAGAAAATGTGCTTTGCTGGCTTCTAAACATTTACTGTCAAGTGGTAAAAGTAACTATCCGTCCCATTGAAATCAGAACTAAATACTTCGCCGTACGAAAAAATCGAGAAAATCTGCAATCATCGCTACCTAGCTCTATAAATGTGTATGGGTTATCTCCCCTGTTGATATCTAACGATTTTGTATGCGACAATTTGATTCGCTGACGCAAAGGTAAATCTGAGACGACATGCAATAGGCAGTCATCAGCAGATTGATACGAGCGATCGCTACTGCAGCGGCGAAGTGCATGTCTCGTTTTAAAGAGATAACATTTATCACAATAATTAATCTTCCGCTTTCACTTATTCCTGAACCCTTGGTAAACACACCGGCACTAGGCTAGGAAATGTTCTTTGCCCAAGGGCACCCTACATGATCAACGCGACTTTGGGTCGAACCGGACGCCCGGTTCCAAAATCACTGACGCTAACCACTCGGCCACGACTGATTACTGTATTAAACATTTCTTCTCCTCAAACATTGTTTATGGTAATATATCCTTATATAGGTAATATAGCCGAACCCCGGTAGCTCATTCGGTAGCGGACCGCGTTGTCAATCCGGGGGTTGTGGGTTCGAACGCCAGCTCAGAAAACGGCGTTAAACCCAAATCAATCGATCGATGGTAACATATCACTAGCCCTTCAGTCAGTAAATATTACAGTATCAAACGGTGGACAATCTATCATTCAAATTACAGCTTGTCAAGCTATTATACGAACCTCTACAGAGTCCTAAGCTACAATACTGTTTCACTGAACGCAAGGCTGGTAGGCTACGCAGCATGTTTATTTATGCAGCTCTACGAACAAATTTGACTCACATAGAATATTAATTTTTTGGATTAATCATCTCTTTAAGTAATTTTCAGTGTTTGAAAAGTGTGATTATCAAGAGTACCTACTTTGTAAAAGTACGAATATAGCCACGATTATACCACATAACAGCAGCGTGGATAACACTATTTCAGCTACACGTACCAATATACAGCGTCGTTTTTTCCTCGGATGTGACTCGTCTTCAGAGCCTCGTTCGTCTCTATAAAACAGAAATGAGTGTACATTAACCCGTTTCCACCTGTAGAAACATTGTGACGTATTACCAGCAGACGACTTTTGAAAACAGTGTGGCAAAAGGAGAAATCAGCACTTTCATATTTTACCGAATGTTTTAAACTCTATCCTAAAATTTTACATTCATTTGAAGAGATTTTCCTTATTTTTGATAGACATTATCAAAGTCGTCTGCTGCAGATTTGCTGTAAGTGGGTTAACATGTAAGTGTCCATCTAAGTCCGTCCATGTTTGGATGTTGTGAAGAGTGTAGAATCAGATCGGCCTGTGCATCCGCACTTTCTTATCAAGGTCTACATTGTTCGAATATAACTTTCACATGCTTGTTAAAAGCTTATATTGTAGTGTGACTTAGCAGATGTACAGGCTGATCTGAACTACGTTGTTCGGAAATGTCAGCGTTTAGCTTTTTCCATGGACGGGCAGAAAGGTGAACGGTGCATCTATGCTTGAAGGTCTCTTCGAGGACTGCTTGAGGATCATACAATTCAATGTAATGTATACAAGTATCTTATTACGATATGTATATTAGCTAGTGTATAAGAAAGTCCAGTGTATTTTCAGATAAAACTCTACATCTATTCAGTCTTATTAGAATATATCACCAGCATATAACCCAGACAAGCCAATGCATCTATGCTACTGGCTGCTTATCTCACCATTTTGTTTTAGAATTAGCTATGAACTCTTCCGGAGCCAAAGCTGGATAAGGCCATTTTAAATATTTAGCATTGAAAGGGTTACATGTATCATATAATGGAGACGAGTTTTACACAATACATGTGTATAAAACTTTTCAGTTGTCGGAAAATATATTGTATTTCTGACAATGCATTTGAATTATCGTTTATTTAATGAACATGTTCTTAGAAAACCAACAACTCAGTGTTAATTTGGTATATATATACCGGTATTGTTAATATGCCATTTAAAGCGTTTAGGTTTTAAGTATATGTCTATGTTGGTGAAGTACATATCTATGTTGGTGAAGTATATATCTATGTTAGTGAAGTACACGTCTATGTTGGTGAAGTATATGTCTATGTTGGTGAAGTAAATGTCTATGTTGACGAGGTACATGTCTATGTTGGAGAAGTACATATCAATGTTGGTGAAGTACATATCTATGTTGGTGAAGTACATGTCTATGTTGGTGAAGTACATATCTATGTTGGTGAAGTACATATCTATGTTGGTGAAGTACATGTCTGTGTTGGTGAAGTACACGTCTATGTTGGTGAAGTATATGTCTATGTTGGTGAAGTAAATGTCTATGTTGGTGAAGTACATGTCTATGTTGACGAAGTACATGTCTATGTTGGAGAAGTACATATCTATGTTGGTGAAGTACATATCTATGTTGGTGAAGTACATATCTATGTTGGTGAAGAACATATCTATGTTGGTGAAGTACATGTCTATGTTGGTGAAGTACATATCTATGTTAGTGAAGTACATGTCTATGTTGGTGAAGTACACGTCTATGTTGGTTAAGTACACGTCTATGTTGGTGAAGTACATGTCTATGTTGGTGAAGTACACGTCTATGTTGGTGAAGTATATATCTATGTTGGTGAAGTACATGTCTATGTTGGTGAAGTACATGTCTATGTTGACAGAAAATATGATAATGCAACGAGATCCATGTTTTTATCTAATATGTTCCATCTATTGCAGGAATATATCGTGGATGAAAGTTTCAAAGTTTAATTAATCCACTCAGCACATGTTAAATGTGATATGAGGTAATTAGTATGAGTCGTTCCACGAGAAAACCAACATTTTCGACTCTGGGTAATGTATCGACCCAGATCAGCCTGCACTGGTTTTCTCGTGGAACGACTCATAAAATGTATACATAACATGAATACCTGGGTCCAATTCAACCAACCTTACTTAACGGTTAGTAATTCTTAAATACTTAAAATCATAGACCAAATTGACAATATTTGGTACGAAATTAACACGTTTGTCATTTTTAAAAAAGATGCAACAATGACGAAAAATGCTTATAACTATTTGTATATAAGTAGTTAGTTTGTTGGAATTGGACCCTGGCTGTATACATAATTCATATAAAATATGATGCGGGGGGGGGGGGGGGCAAAACAAAACACACAAACTAATATAATAACAACCCTTCTCCTTTTTACATTATACTGCTAAAATTTCACTTCCAATGTTTATATATAATTGTCATATTGTATAACATTGTCAAGTTTTCTATGTATAAGCAGACTGATCTTGGCCTACTGTGTTCGCTTTCTAGCCTTACGTGTCTTTTTAACAGGAGGCAGAGTTATTAATTGACATAGTAAACCAAAGGGGAGGGGATAAGTCCAGTGATATTAATCTTAGCATTTGAAGAGGGATGGTAAGCGATGGGTGGGGGGTGGGGATTTAAATCCGGGCGTCCCTGGTTTGATCCACACTCGAAGCAGTCATAATTGTCTGCCTTTGGGCAAGTCACATTACCTAGCCATAAAGTCTTTCGCTGTGATATAACTGAAATAATGTGGAAACCAAACAAATCTACCGTGATGATAAAAACATATTATTTGAACAATTCTTACCGTCTCAAGCTCGGATGCCCAATGCGCGGTGAGCTTTCTACATCGTCTGTAAATCCGCTAGCTGCATCGGAACTTTCAGGCGATATATATCCC